>PHNY01016666.1:0-13712 GCA_003724115.2 Anethum foeniculum
TCCGAGAAAAAGCGGATATTATCCGTATCCGGAACAAACCGGATATTATCCGTATCTGAATCCGACAATTGCGGAGACGGATACGGATATAGGCAGATCCGCATCCGAATTATCCGTTTGATAATAAACAATTTGTTTAGACAGATCATGTACATATAATTGTTTAGACTCGAGGTGATTAATTATCTACTGTGAATGTTTTTCTGAAATAAAATTGTACGATCCCGAATGGGCTGTTATGAAGTATGAACTAAGTTAGGAGTATAGATTAAAGAGGTTGGCAACGTTTAGCTAGAAACGTGTTTTGTAATAAATGATTTTTATATTATTGGATTAACTATTTAATGGGTCTTATTTAAAAAGAAATTGACATAAATCATGGACAATGTTAGCTGTACGAGATAATAGTATCTGATTTAAAAAAAAATTGACATGAATCATGACAAAATCTAATTCGCACGTACCTGAACATTGTCCATGAACCGTGTCAATTTTTTTTAAATCAGAACCGTTGGACGGTGAATTTAACGGTTTAAAACTGTTTGTTTCAAAACACATTCCTGACGAACGGTTGCCAAGTACTAGGCTCCTAGATTAAATTGGTTTTATAACCAAAGAATTGGCCGTCAGGAATAATCTTAGGGAGGATTCGAGGATAACACGGTGAGAAAATAAAGAAATTTCTTCGTGACAAGTGTTTGTTGTAACAAATTTATTATGAATATTAAGCACAGTAAGATACAGATATTTAGAATTATATTTTCTATGTGAATGCGAAAACCAGATTTCCATGAAGTCATTTTTTCTGGATCATTTACAAGAACATGTTTGTAAATATTAATCTCAACCCATTCTTACATAAGTACACTTGATTAAGTATTGTGTCTCTTATCTCAAGAGACTGGGATAACACTTAGGCCAAGCAGACTCTTTCACAATTCTAGACCAAAAATAAAACCCCAGCTAAATATTACTAGTATGTTGTGTTTGATGTGTTCAATGTTCAATGTGCTCATGGCTTGATGGCCAACAAATGACACAATAAGATATCATGGCTGGTGACAAGTACTCTACATCTGTGTATATCTTTTAAGCCTACAAAGTTGATAAGGATGAGCCCACAAAATCAATGGATGATTAACACTATAACCAAGAGTCTTAAAATGTTATTATCATCACCATCTGGTTCTCGTGGCCAGAGGAACAATAATAGAGGATAAGGATCTCATAAATATAATCTCACCGTCCCATTCAATTTTTTACGTTATTTTTTAATACGTTTTTTAAGACTTTTTAATGTATAGTTTCACAATTTTTAAATTTTTCTTTCTGAATAAAAGTTTAAACAATAAACTTTTATTCAAAAAAAAATTTTAAAAAATAAAAATTATAAAACTACACTTTATAGTAGCTCAAAATAGCTGCACGGAGACAATTCAATAATGGCACGGAGTATACTTTAAATGAATCCCAAAAGTTGCCAGCTTTAGCCCTTTAGTACTATGAACTTTTTTCCCTTTGGCAAAAGGTAATCCCAATTGCATTGAATTACCATGAAAAGACTAAAAAAGACTAAATAAAGCAATGAGTGTGCAGCTTCCACCTACAATCCTGTACATGTTTTTTGACAGAGATAAAAACCCTACCATTTTAAGAAACCTAGCTAGGTCCTGTTATCTCTTCACGGCATGTATATATATATACATGTTTATTTACCACGGTTAAAAATCACTAGGTAAATCTTTTCAAGAAAATGACAAAATATGTATAGGAACCAGGAAAAAACTCACTCATGTTGTTTACTCATGTTGTTTATGTCAATAAAACTAGAGTAAATTTATAAGTCATAGGCTAAAAAATTGAAATTAAAGATAGCTTTGGCACCACGTATATCTTGTATTTATTTTGTAATTATTGAGCTCACAAATTATATGAGTACTAATAAATAAATAATTATAATTGCTTTAACGGTAATCACTCCATTTTCAAGAAATGATACGTACTTAGAAAAAAATAATATTGATAAAGAATTTTATTTGTATTAATATTTGTTACATTAAATGAATATATCATATGTAATTAATTGATCTTGCAAATATAAACTAAAGACATGTAAAATAGACTTAATTTTGAAAAATTAAATTAGTAGAAACTTTTCAAAACAATTTAAAAGATTATATTGAAATTAAGTAGTAGGGGTTATGAAATAAAAAAATTTCCCTGCTTTTTTGAAGTAAAATAAAAGAAAAATTAAAAAAAAAGTTGTTAGAGAAACATGCAGTCAACTTTAACTATTAGATCCTTTTTGATAACTAAAGAGGTCCTACAACCTTTCTTGATACCTCCGCCCCGGCTGCCAATAAATACTTGTATGAATTATATATCACTCGATTCGCGCTCTCCCACACATAGTGTTACCCAAACAATGCCTTCATAATTTGCCCCACTATAATTAAATTATTTGTAGAAAATCAAGAAACAAGTTTATTTGTTTATTCATGAACATTATGTAGCAAGCAAAGGCATCAACTTACGTGTGACACAACTTATCAAACCCTAAACTTTCGCAAATTAACATTGTCTACCATACTTCATCTTCATGCAATGTGCATGTACAAGATTATGCATTAGTTAACTACTAAAGTACATACATGCAAGTGCGATTACTTGCGATTGGATATCTTAAGTGGTAAAAGGATCCGCAGCTTATTTCTCTCATCGTTCTGAGTTCGACTATCACTCATCTAGATTAAACAGATTTTTTCTGAGTTCGACCATCACTCGTCTAGAAGATTTGTAGCTAATAAACTCTGCTCATCAGAAAGAGAAACAGTACACATTTCTTTGGGTTTACTTGGAAAACATAACTAGCTCATATATATAACAGCTTGTTAAACAAAACCATAGTTCAGAAAACTTGAAAGAAACAAGTAAACAACACATGATCATAGCTTAAACTATATATCTATGTACACACACATAAAACACTTCATAAAGCTGTTAATTAAGTTGCCACCATGCAGAGTTGATGATTAAGCTAGCACATGACATCCTTGAGAAGCTTGTACCTGCGGGTAGCTGTTCGCGGTGACGGGGTCGGACTCTTTCCCTTGTTATGATCAGAACTCTCTTCATGTTGCTGCTTCATTTTCTCACCTGAATACTCTGACCGGTTAGTGATAACTAGTCCCCCACTCATTGCTTTCTTCGATGAACTTCCGTGCTTTGAACTGTTTTCCGCACTTTGACACCAATCACATTCTTGGATTGGTTGCGATGATTCTCTATAAAAGCTACTGCAGTACCTAAACACACATTTTCATAATTGTTAATGTCACACGCATATAGTTGATCATAATCTTGGTATAAAAATGGTTAGCCAAAAGTTGAATTAGAAGTCATATGATACAATTAGCTAGCATGAAATGGGGCATATTTTTCCGTCAGCGTTCAATGGAATACAGCTGCCGCAATATTTATTTCATTGCAACAGCACTCTCATACCTCAATACTGGGGCAACTGTATCTCATCCAACGTTGGCCGCACAACAACTCGCGCATGAAATTATAGAACGAAAATATTCGAGAAAATAATGATGTATTGTAAGAGAAGGGTGTTATTTCATGTAGATGGCCAACATGTACACAAGTGCTTGAATTCTATGTAATGATCCATTATTCAATATAGATTTCAATGATGGGCCAGTGTGTGCAATAATTATCTAATGGAACATACATCATCATAACTATACTGTGTGTCTTTCCACATACACACACCCGCATATGTAACATTGCATCTATCATACCATACTTTCATGAACTTTTGCAAGGTTACTCTCAATCCTTACACTTTTTGAGTCAACATGTACAATAAATAATAAAATTGTGAATTTAAATTCATCCGTTCATATGGATTTTGTAAATTTATGTATAATAAAGCATCTCATATAATATTTATTCATCCAGTAACTAAAATCACGAGAACACAAAATGGTATGTGTATGTTTCTGTGTGTGTGTGAGAGAGAGATTGAAGGAAGGGAGAGAGAGAGAGGGAGAGAGAGGGGAGAGAGATAAAAGAGAGACAAAGAGAACAGGAGAGATAGAGATAGAGAGAGAGAGAGAGAGAGATTTGGCATACGAGTGTTGGAAGCGATTGTGGCACTTGCTGCAGCGGAAGAGTTTGTCAGGAAAGCCTATATCACCACACAAACAGCAAACAGTGTCAAGATCTCCCATTATTCTTCAATCTCTTCTTCTTGATTTTGATGAGGCTGATCCAATTAGCCAAACATATGTTTTTATATATAGTCTATCTAGAGATACAAAAGATGGAGAGAAACCCAAGAAATATAATTAACTAGTCCTGTTGAGAGAAACTTAGAAGAAAGAGCTAATCTTTGGTCTGAGTCGGTCTACTATACATGCCCCCCTTTATATACATACACCACATCTAGTCACCTATACATATGCATGTATCCTCGCGCAATATCTTCCCCTAGTCTCTTCCTCTATTAAATCCATAAAAATATTTTTAAAAAAATTATATTTTTTGTTTTTATTGAATCATAAATTTTTTTAATGAGAAGATAATTATAATTATTATTTTTCGGAAATTGAAACTAACTAGCTGAGATATCGATTAGTTATTTACTCACAAGTCGAAAATTTGTCAAAAATTGATCGATTTTTACAAACATGACCAAAGTTTTGAAATTTGTTTTAAAGAAAAATGTCCATACGCATTAAGGGAAGTTACATTAGTACATAGTATATTTTAATAATAGGATCGTAAATTTTTGAACAAATTTTATGATTACAAAAGCGTTCCTCGTATATTTATATCAAAAATTATTTGTATCTGCTAAGTGAGCACGTAATTTCAAACTCTTTATTTTATTCAAATGAATTACGATAATAGTATAAACTACTAAGAGAAGAGAATCGAATTTGTGACCTATCATAAAAAAGATCTCAATTTTTAATTATAAATATTTTGATTCTTTTAAAATTTAATAATATTTTTATAATTTAACATTTAAATTACATGGTAATAATTTACAAAAATGAAAGACGACTCCTTTAGTGGAGCATATGAAAGAAAGAATGAACGCGTGTATATATATTTATAAAACAAAATCTAAATTTATATATGTACATGTGAAGGGGATATACATGAAAGTAGACCACAGGTTGCTTGCAGTCGTTTTCAAGTAAGGAGAGAGGAGAGGACTTCTACCTATAAAAAATATATGAATATTTTACAAAATTAAATAATAAAAGAAAGTGATGTGAACCTTAAAATTAGGACGGAGAATGACACTTATGCCCCCGTAAAGTTCAAAAGGTTGCTTCATTTTCATAACCTCCCTTTTCTACTTTTCTTCCTTTGTTATTTTATTTTGTGGTGCTAAACTCCATTGTTATTTTTTATGCGAACTAGTTCATAAATTAATGGGACCGGGTGCAGGACAAAACATGCATGTTGTTAAATAGTATTTCGACTTTTTTTTTTTCCTCTAATTTGGCTTATAGCCTTACAATTGAGTATTTGTTCTTAGAAAAATCTCGGGGTGAGCCAAGATCGAACCCAGGACCTGGGACGACAGAGGATACACCCTTTACCACTTGGGCTATCCAACCGTGCTCATTTCGACTTCCTTTTATATTTAAATATACGGTTAGTTTTTCGAATTTTGAGTCCCATTCTTGCTCAAATAGTCAAATGTTAGAACATATTACAAGATTTGTTGGAACATATTCTAATTTATGAGATATATAAGTCTAATTATTTAGAAAAATATATTTCAAATATATTTTAGATAATTTGCCTAAAGGGTATTAGAACTTCATGAAACCAATATTCTGATTGAACATGAAATCAGTATTATGATTGAACCCATTAATTTCTGATTAATCCTTTACAAAGTGCTCGACCAATTCGATTTTTGAAATGCGATTAATTGTATAAAATATTTTTTTTATCGGGTATATATAATAATTTATTAAATTAAAATACTATATTCATTTAAATATGAATATATATAGAATTTATGATATAATAAATATATATTTATTAATAAATAACTAATATAAGCATAATAATATTTAAACAATATTTTAATATTAAAGTATATCCAAATTTTATTCCGATTGATCATTCGGATTAATTCCTGATTTCCAATTTCTGATTAATCCTAAATCGGTAAGTCAACCTATTAGTTTGTCTTCCTCGTTTATATTGCACTTCAATAAAGACAAAAGAAGCTACTCCTGTAATTTCTGTTTTTCTTTTCCTTAATGTATAAAAAACAAAAACACGTTAAAGAGAAGACTCCATCTAAAGCCTTCAAGCTCTTCAACGCAACGTAAGCAACACTGCAACACCCTGCATACTATACGGAAAAAACCGTGAATGGCTTTAATGGTATTCAAGTAATACATGCATGTAAAGAATGATATGTTATATAATATACACCCACAATTTCCCCAACATGTAAATCTTACGTATACGCATTTAGAAGTAAATGTTTTAAAGCTAGCTAAATATCTCCATCACAAAAGCAACGTAAAAACATAAAGCAACATCACAAGTCACAACATCCCTGCTCAAACTTTCTGAGGAAGAAATTATAATCGGATGGACAAAAAAAAAGTTGTCGTATTTAATTTTAGAATTAAAGTACTTTTGAAATTTTAATAATTGTCTTTATTGATCGAGATTAAATTTGTTTTTGTAAAATATCTACCTATCTCAAAAAATTTAAAAATTAAGTCGGAAAAAGTAATTTTTAGGAAGAGGCGTAGAGTCATTTATATAAAGTCTTATTTAAGGAACTTTTTATGACTTAAACATTTGTTTAAACATTTTTTCCTTCCTAAAAATCTGTTTTGTCCTTCAAATAAGATTTAAGATTTTATAATGGATCATTTATATTTTTAATTTACGAACTTTTCGTAATATTTTAGTAGACATTTCAGTTAAAAATATTTAAGTCGTGCATACCTGCATGACATATATTCTTGGAATTTCGAGAAAATAATAAATTAACATAACGTATACATCTAATTTCTTCCAGAAGATTCTCTTTGGAATTCCTTTTGAATTCCTAAATTTTCTAGGAATTTTTTTTCTTATTACGAATTTTTTCTTACTATTTTAGTGTCGTGAGAGACTTTCTAATATTTTTCATAAGAGTATGTATTTAAGGCAAACTTACATTTTCAGGGAATTATAGTTTTCATCCAAGGAGTATGGTATAATTGTTTTTCAACCATTTACGAATTTTCTGACTACTTGCACTTTGCCAAGTTCTCTCCATCCGAGCAAGTGATGAACTTCCAAGTCGTATGGATCCGGGCCATGTTCTAGGCATTTTATCTCCTTTAAATGTCACTAACTTGTAAAAATTTGGATTAATTATCTAGTGGGTCACTGAAGTTGGCTTAATGTATCTAGTTGGTCACTGAACTTAAAACGATATCAAAACGGTCACTAAAGTGCCTCAATTTTATAGTTCACTAAGTTTTTTGAAATTTTTAAACGGAAACTGCTGACTTGTCTAACAGTTTATCCACGTGGCTAACATCTGTAAGTTTAACCATAGTTACTTAACTAAAATTAAAGTAAACTGTAGTTTAAACATGGGCTGAAGGAGTTACTAAAAAAATAGTATACCATCTCATGTTTGAAGCCGTTGTATCTAATGATTGGAGCGGTTACATGTTGATAGGGCTAGAAAGAGTCGTTACCCCAACACTTAGTTGCCACATCATTTTAATTTTGACACATCAGTATTTTCCGTTAATGGCAACTAACGGATGATACACGATGTTGACTTCAGTGACCATTTTGATACCGTTTTGAGTTCAGTGACCAACTTGATACATTAAGCCGACTTCAGTGACCAACTAGATAATTAACTCGTAAAAATTTCGTATGAATACACTTTTGACTTGATAAGCACTATTATAAAAGGATTAATAAACATCACCCTTAAATATTAGTTAGAAATGAACCTGATGTTAAAAGACTTTTTAAAATTTATAATTATTTAAGCGATGTTAAAATCATTTTTAGACATCGGTTGCTTAAATAACCGTTGTCTATTCTTAAATTAAAAAAAAAATTAAAACAAGCGGGTCCTTTGTCCCCACCTTATATTACCAGAATTCGCCCCCTTAACCAAAATTCTATTTTCTCCCCAAACACAAAACCCTTTTACCCCGTAAACTCTCTCTCTCTCTCTCAAATTATCTCCTCCGTATCTCACCATCTCTCCGTCCGAACTCCGTATCTCTTTAATTCATAAACCCTAGTTTTACTCACAAATTCGAATTAAGCTTCAATATCTAAATACTAACTTAATTAGCCGTTTATTTACTTCGATTTGTTCAATATGTGTACTATTCCGTGTATTTTTGTATTAATCTGTTTTTTTTCATCTTTGTTGACAGGTCTTAAGGTTCAGTTTGGGTTTTTTTTTTTTAGCTTCGATTTTGGCCTTGATTTCAATTAGGTATTCGACAATGAATATAAACTTTTGGTAGTCTTTTTTAGCTAAGGTATGAATTACATAGCTATTAAATTCAAATTTATGTGAAATTTATGAAGCATTTGATAAAATGACATTGTTACTGTAATCATTTGATATGTGTTATATGTTAGTTTAAGCATATTGTTCTTATTAGATGTTGTCGTTAATGTTAAGGTTCTGATAAGACATGTGTTACTTAAATTTACTTAAACTTGTTTTATGAGACTTGTTTAGCCTTGTTTAGTATTAAGAGTATTTTTTGCGCCTTGGTTAGCTATAATATGTGATATATGAACGTACTTACTAATTCTGTACCATAAATATCATTATTTAAGCATAATACTGTATAATACTTGTAATGATATGACTTATACTATTATATTTAGTTTATAAACATATAACATATGTAGGTTGCTTACTATTCGGTGTTTGAAAAATGAAAAACAGGTAGGTTTGTGTTTGTCCTACGAGTATATGTGGCTTTTTAACATGGTAAGTTAAGGAAGGTGATGTTAAAATAAATGTTTTACATCAGTGTCTTAGTAGGGTGATGTTTATTTAACAATATAGACATCATTTACTCGCACCGTTCTGATGTAAATGATTAATTTGTTCTTATGTGTTATATGTTTATAGCAATTTAAACCTTCTAATTTAAGCATATCTGAACTTTAGTTGCATACTTTTATCAAAAATATGTTTGAAAGAAATCTATTTCCTTAATCTTAATATTGTGTAAGAGTTTATTTAAGATCGGCTAAAAAGAGACGTTGTAGATTGAGACCTATTACTACACATGCGAAGACATCAGTTAGGAAATTTTGACATCGGCTAAAACTGATGTTGTAGGCAGTTTTTGTAGTCTTAAGGATCCTTCTCAATTTGGGGGAAATCTTTTCTTTTTATCCATCTTTGATTGCCTTTATCTTCCTTAAGAATATGTTATTTGTGACTGTAGAGTATGATATATTTGTACAACATACAATGCTTTTTTATAAACTATATTATTTTTTAAAATAAAAAATTGTTTTATGACAAAAAAGTAATATATTTTTAACTCAAACATATGTAAAAATCATTATGCAAAAAAATGTTTAATTTAATTTATAATATAAGAAAAAGGTATTATATTCTGTAGAAGAACTACTAATTCTAAAGTTCTAATTTTAAGTGGTTATAAGTAAACCTGACCCATTATACACACAGATGTGTGTGTATTTAAAATTTTAAAATTAATTCTTAAAATTTGATTTTAGTGATATTATAGGAGCACTTTTATTCTACTTAAATTTTGGACTTTAGTAAGATCTAGTGGTATGTTAAACAAAACAATATACAATGATTTCTTAATAAAATGGGTTGTTAGTGATCATGCATGTTAGTTTAGTATACAGAACTATTTTCTTGACTAATTTTTGATATCATCTTATTTTTCCCATCGATGTTAGTTGTTGTACTATACATAAATATTTATAAAAGAACTTATTTATCTATTTGTTCGTATTTTGTGTATCATATGTTTAAGTGATATACATCTCATAATATAGCACTTATATATTAAAAATGTATAAATTGATATTTCAAAAGATGAAAAATTCAGATTTTTGGTATCGACTCTGTAAAATTTGACATAAGTCTCTTACGTATACGATGCTCCCATGAATTCTTTTTCATGGACATATCCTTGATAAAGTGGGCATATGTAATTTTTAATTTATGTATCTTTCTTCATTACAATTACTTTGTATAGGACTTCTCTAAGATTTACTACATGTTAATAATTTCTTACATGTAGGTGTACATATGTACTAAGTGTTTCACCCTGTGAGGAGGTTATCCACGGTACATAGTGTAAATTCCTGAACTCTACACCGAATCCTCATTTGCTGAGGCGGTTCTTGTGGTGAAGGTTTTTTATTCTCTACTTTGTCAATTGTCTCTTTTTCTTTCTTCAAATAAATACTCCTTGAGATGACCTCTTTTGATTAAATCCGCTACTTCATACCCGAGGGCAATACAACCACCGGTAGTATGTCCATGGTCATTATGAAATTCGAAACTCATTTGATTTAGATGAGGACATTATCAGCAAACTGTTAGTGTTCACTTACATAAAACAACATGCTATTATGTGTATACTAACTTGGTTTTGTGGGGCTTATTAATGTAATGATATATTTATCAACATGTATAAACAGCAAGTCATTAGTATTGTATTGGATCTTATCAGCAAGCTAATTTCGGGAAAACAGTGCCTTAGCAGCAAGCCGTTAACAAATTTCTTGAATCTGTTGAAGATCGAATTTTCATGAGAGTTTTTAGGATCTTCTCATAGATGATTGTAAGGACTCTTGACTATATAATACTTATCAAATATATTATAGAGCTCCTTATTCAATTGTCTTTAAGTCTAAAAGTTTAATTTCCTAAATTTTAGGAAGTTGGTTATTTTTTTAAAATCTATCCTTATTTACCAACTTATAAACGTTTTATATACATATATTTTAGGGGATCAGTTAATGAACGTTTTCATCTTGTTTATCCTCTATCAAACATTCACATTAACGTTAAAAAATAATCCTAACTAATTTGAACTTTAGAATTGGATTTTATATGTTGCAAAATGGTTTGATTGATTTTTGAACGTTAGATGTGAAGCTTTTAAATAGATGTTCTTGTATTCAATTGAAAAGGATGAAGGGCAGCAAGAACAATAACAACTAAGTACTTTACTTGATATATTTTTACAGATTCTCTCGAGCTCTAAATATATTATATACGTGTTATATTCTAGAGAGTCTATAGGTTGAGTTGTATACATCTTTTGAATTTTATTTTTTGATTTGTAATTGTTAGTTACTGGATATTTGGCTATAGAATATAGGATTTGGTGAGCTAGTGCCAAAAAAGTGTACTTGGGGAAGTATAGTTTAGATCAGAAACAGGTTATTCAGCAAGCTATTTGTCAGCATCTTGGAAGAAGGGTGATATATTATTGTATGGTGTAGTTGTAAACTATTTTGATCAATAATATATTCTCTTACTGGGTTGGTAAGGACCAGGACGTAGACCATTAGGGGATTACGGATCGAACATGGCTAAAATAATTGTGTGCTCTTACTTATTTTGTGCACTTAATTTGCCGCAATGTATATAGTCTCAAACAGCTTGCCATCCGTGTCTGCTTAAATTGAATGCAGTTAGCCATTTTCGGTAATCATTAAAATTAGTTATAGTTAGCCACATACACCTATTCACCCCCCTCTAAGTGTGTATTAACAGAATTCATATAATTTATTGTAGTCGCTTTGTATTGCTGGTTTCTTAATCTTATCCGGTCGTATCACCTTGCCTCTCATTTTTTTCATGACAACTATTAATTCTAGCGACTCCAGACTTATATTGTATTCTGAAATTGTTGTTGGTTCCCGTGGCCTAGGCTGAAGACCACGTCGGGGCCCCTTACTATATCGATCATCTCATCTTGTTGGATAAAGCTCTGGTCGGCACTCTGCCCGTCTGGTTGACCTGTTAACCCTATAGTTAAAGTCGTAAATTGATGGCCTGATGGATTCATCCTCCTCTTATTTGATTTGTGCCCATGCTTTGGCAAGTACATCTTTCATAGTGCGACATGGTACTTAATTAACTCATAATAGATCAGAATTAAAATAAAGACCTTCAAATGCTGTGATAGAGGTTTCCAAGTTTCATGCGAAAATTGACACATTCTCAATATTAAATCTTACAACATAGTCCCTGAGTGACTCTCCTCTACGTTGTTTGATATAGTAAAAATCGTTTGATAACTTCTCGATTTTTTTGTTGTTAACAAATTGTTCCAAAAATGTGAATGTCAACTGGGAAAATTATGAGATTGAGTTGTTGGGTATATTGATGTACCATTCGAGAGCTGGCCCAAATAAACTCGACCGAAATTCCTTGCATATTCAGACTTCCATGAGTTCTCTTGGGATGACGGTCATGAGCATCCTCTGCTTGTAACTAAAAATGTGGTCGTTTGAATTTGTCCTGCCATTATACATCTTCATGGTTGGATAGACAAATTTCTTAGGCATCTCTACCAAGAATATACTGTCCAGGAATTTAGGTTTAAGCAAAATTTCTTAGGAGGCTGTTTTTGATGGGTGCAGAGACTCCTGGCATGTGACTGATGATGCCTTCCATGTCTACAAGCTTCTTGCCTCCATTTCTCTAGTATGCACTTGGGAGAGTTGTTACTTTCTGTAGAGGTAAACGAAAGCGTCTCAATAGATGTGACAGTAACAATAATATTAGTGGTTACTCAATTGGAATCTTTCGTGGTCTACTCCGTGGTGTTGCTTGTGTCCTTGGTTAAATATGTCGGACGACATTTCCAAGGTCGATTAATGGGATGTTGAAGGATGGTTGGTTTGAGTGAATTGATCGTTATACACCTTAATTATCTAGCCTATAGAAGTTGAGTTAAGGGTTTGTACAAGGATGACAGTCGATCCGACCCCCCTGTCCACCATTGGGTCAGTTAGCCTCCAAAATTCCAGTTTCGAGCTTAGAGTTATATACTAATTATGTTCTCCTGAAGCATAATTTGGCTATTGCTGGTCTCCTTGATCTGCTTCATCAAGACGGTGAGCTGGGATAAGACATTGATCTCTCCATCCTCGAGATTGGTCATGGATGATATAACACGGTAGGATTGTTCCCCCACACGGCGCCAAACTGTAGATGCCAAAAAAATTTACTTTCATGTGGATTGATACAGAGTAACGCTTGTCAACCACAAATAAGAAACAAGAAGGAAACGTAAGGCCCGAGGGACACGAGAGAGGGTTGTCTGAAGGGACTCCGACGTTAAAGTAAGTAGAATATCCAAATGAATATGAAACAAAGATAAGATATGGTAGAATGAATCTGACTGATGAATGATTAGATGTAACTACTCCGGTGGATGTTGGATCAATGATGTTTGGTCCGTCAGTGATCACTTATGTAGATGTATGTAAATAATAAGTTTAAGCATGTACATCAGAGCTATTATAGCGTGTATATGTATATATGTATGTTGTAGAGTGAGTGAGTATTAAATGAGTGGTAGTATGTTGAACTCCATATATAAAGAAAAGAGTCTCAAATGGAGATGCGAGTAGACCGGTAACCACTCCCCCCCCCCCCC
>PHNY01016717.1:374-13959 GCA_003724115.2 Anethum foeniculum
TCAGTTAAATAATTAAGATAGCGGGGTATTTTTCTCCCCTAAAAAAAATTACCACCTTTTTACTTCTCCCAAAATTTCATTTTTTTCACCTCGTTTTACCACTTTTTTGGTCATCTATTGTAACATATCAATAAGTGTTGGCTTTACTAATACAATTATATTTTAAGGTAACATATATTGACATTAACTTTAACATCAAAATAAAATGTTGCCTTATATCAATTTTAAGCCATCTAAGGCTACATTTTACATGCCAACACGGGTTTTAAGTGTTGATAAAGACCAAATATGGTGTAGCATTAACAAAAAAAACATGTGTCTATCCGGGTATCAAATTTATAAGCAAACTCCTGAGCTGTAACTTAGAAATATCATGTTTTTATATTTGTACAGTAAGGTAAAATGACTAATAAATAATATATAAGCTGAATTGAAAAGTGAAAAATGTGTAATCATATTAATTACTTACTCCTACATTGCAATTAGTGTCGTAAAGATGTATACAATCTCTTCAAAAGTTATCTTTGTTTGGTTTGTTAGCATCCGGAATCAGGTATGAACTTAGAATGAGCAAAATTCGTATCTCATCTTTGGTTCATTTTTTTTTTAATTGTCAAACCCAAACCTCAAATCAACAAAATTTGGGATTTTTGTATCCTAAGAGGAAGGTGGTTATGAAAAATGGGGTAGGAGGTGTCATGTTTAGTAAAATTAATTTTTTTTCATAAAACTAACATATACAAATTAAATCTTACTTTTATGTACAAACAAATGTTACTTATGATAAAAAAAAAATATTTTTAAATTTTTATATAAAATAACAATTTTTTAATTAATACTTTTATATTATTTAAAAAAATATATCAACACTGAACCAAACATATAATATCATAAATGAACTTTAAATTCTATAACATCCCAACCCGATTCCTGATTCAAATCCATCCCATATAATTAAATTTTATACATTATAAATAATCAGAAAATATGGTGATTGTCCAATTTACTTTACTATAATAACTTAATAAAATTTAAAATATTTTATGTCTAAAAAGACTAAATGAGAAATAATATTTTCCCATATAATTATACGTAAGAGACAGTTAATTTCATTTCTTAATAAGGTATTATCATAAACTATTGAAGCAAAGTTACACAAGTAAATATATATTAATATATTTATATGTAAATTAAATTTTTAATTATATAATTGAGAATGTCGTCGATTGTCTGCGTGATAGTTGATTTATGATGTAATGATTACAAGAATGACACAAATATTTTCAAAACATAATGTTAAATGCTGACAACAAACTAGACAATAACTATAACGTTGACAGAATGTTTATTGACAATATCTTTAAAATTCTTGACAGATTGTCTGGTAGTATCTAGTATTGACATAAACATTTATGAAGATTTGAAAACAGACGTTGCGAGATAATGACGAAATTTAGTAACACAAATATTTGAGACCGTATAAGACAAAATCCTTTCAGTATTGATAGCAAAGTTAGCGAAAAATTTTAGTATCACGAATTATGAAGCTAAAATTTACTATCAAGAATTATGAAGCTAAAATCTTGAGAGAATGTTCTAGTAGAAAATGGCAGTTCTCTCGGTAACAAATTGAAAAGTATGATACATGTCATATATACAACACGTACTTGTAAAATTATTTCTAAAGTTTGATGGAGTACATAAAAAATTGAAAATTTCTAGGAGTATTACAGTTCAACATCAAATAAATAAATAAAAAAGGTTGTGTAAATTTCAAATAGGTTGTATGTAGTTTGTTTTAAAAGTTATACATCTTTTTGCCTAATTATATTTTAGAAAAGTATGCAAGTGAATTATGTGATTCAATTAGCTATCACATTAGTATATAAATACATATCATGACACTTGTAAATTACACTTTAAGAATTTAGTTGTATAATTTTTCTCAAGTAATTGCATTGAAAATTATACTTTTACATATAGTTGTAGTAACACAAAAATTGAATTAGTATTAACCATGACATTTTTAAAAGTGTTCATAGTGCATCAGTCTCAAACTAATGTAAGTAAGACGTCATCTCTAAAATAATTTTTACATTTTGTATATCAACATCAACAAAACCGAGAACTTGAGAAAATAGCTCATCACATTCCTTAAGTGTCATATCTAGTACGACAACAATTCTAAAATAATGGCACTATTTTTTCATTAAAATGAGACAGCAGATTTTTAGGCACCCAAAAAAATAAATATGGATACTTTTTTGAACCTTTAATACAATACTTTTTCCTATATGCAATAAAACTAATCAAGACATTTGGAAAATACTCTAGTGGTGAACACACACAAACATCACAAGAAAAAAGAACAAATTCCATTATAAAAAATAAATAGACCAACAAATTATCATTGACACATCATATCACTAATCAAACAAATCTTAGATGTATCACAATAAAACTCAGAATGAGACTAAGAACCACGAGATCCGTTCTTCACCCCTACTAGATAGACCAAAATAATGTAACTTTTCATTGCCCAGACTTCATAATTTAACATTAAAAGAATGCAACAATCATAATTTGGGTGATTATATTCGAGCTTTATCACTTTTCTTACTTGATCAACGAACATCAGACTCATACACGCCCATATTCTTTATAAAATTTAAACACAGAGTCTAAATTAGGGAAAATTTGATTTAAAACGGCTTGTTCTCTGAATGAAATTCAGGAATCCAATCATCTTCTAGTTCATTATTTTGAATCTCAGACCTCGTCTAAAGCATCTTCTGAATCCTGAACTTTATATATTGTATTGCTACAGTAGAAATTTATTTTGTAAAAGGAACAATCACAAGTAAATCTATTAAACAAATAACAATCACCAAAATTGAGTAAAATTCATGTTGGTATATATGATCCTTAAAATCAAAATGTTGACATATGATAAAGTGATCACAAGAAAAAAAAATTATAATAGGGACTACATATATTAAAGGGACTTAAAACTTAAAGCCTAATTCATTGTTCGTCTTATTCTCCATCGATAATCTAAAACCTAGTGTTCTGTGATGAATTTAAGGAATAAATTATACAAGAGTTTGAGTGGAAATGGCAGAGGGAAACAATTCTTCACAACCATGTCACGGAGTGATGTTCAGGAAGGTTACACGGAGCCTATGGAAAAGGAGAAATAGTGTTAACAGAGGAAAAACGGAAGAATCTTGAGGATTTGAAGTTGAAAGATATAAAATCTAAGAACTATCTTTTTAATTCCATTGACAGGTCCATACTGAAAACAATCACCCATAAGGATACAGCTAAGCGGTTATGGGACTCTATGAAAGTGAAATATCAAGAAAATGCTCGAGTGTGGCGTGCTCAATCGCAAACTCTTCGTAGAGACTTCGAGCTTTTGGCAATAAAGCCAAGTGAAACAGTCTCTCATTAATTCGGGAGAGCAATGTTGGTCGCCCAATGACATAAGAAATTGCAGTGAATATGTGCAAGATTATTAAAAAAATCTTGTGTACTCTTACAGAGAAGTTCAATTATATTATGTGCTCTATCGAAGAATCAAAAGACATCGATACTCTTTTGGTTGATGCTTTATAAAGCTCATTATTGGTTCATGAGCAGAAGCTTAGAAGAATAGCAATGAAGAGCAAGCATTGAACGCCAGTTATGAAGAAAGATGCGGCAGAGGCAAGGGATTTGCAGCAAGGGGACGCGGAAGTGGTAGAGGCACACAGGTATTTAAAAAAACAAGAATTGCGTGTTTTAAGTGTCACGATCTTAGACACTATTAATATGAATGTCCAAGGTGGAATATGTCGAGGTTTTGGGGGAAAGGAAAAGTGATGTATGGTTTTTAGATTTTGGAGGTTCAAATTATATGGGCGGAGATAGATATTTGTTTACAAGCCTTTGATGAAAACTTTAAGCATTCAGTGAAGCAGGAAAACAATAGGAAGGTGAAAGTAGCAGGGAAAGGGAACATTAAGCTTTCTTTAAACAACATGATGTCTATAATTACTGAGGTGTACTACGCTCCTGAAGATACTTATCCAAGAGGGTGTGTGTAAGATTTATCATCTGGAGGAAGGACTATTAATTAAAAGTGGGATGAGTATTAATAGAATGTTCATACTCTTAGCCAAATCTTCTTCAATCACAGAAACTAGAAATTTCTTGCCCTTAAGTTTTGTGAATCACTCTCGATTATGGCATGAACGATATGGAAATTTAAGTGGAGGTTTGAGAATACTTCATAATAAAGGATGGTCATAAGCTTGCCAAAGATTGAAGATAAAAAATGGGTATTCGTGGATTGTCTTACAGGGAAGTAACAAAGCAAGCAATCCTAAAACATGGTACATGGAATGTGTTATGCCATAATATGGACATGTGCTCTAAACAGACCCATTACGAGAATTATTAATAATACTGGGCTGAAATAAACAAGTCCATAAATATGGTGGAGCTCTTGTAATTATATATTGATCAGGACCATGTACCTCTATGTTTACCAAGACCTCGCTAGATGAAACGCGGCAATATGTAAAGAAGGGGAGTCATGTCCACCTCTTACAGGAGGGTAGTCATGTCCGTGTCTTACCAGAAGAGGAACCCTGTCCACCTCTCAACAGGAGGGGAGTCTTGTTCATCTCTCAATGGGAAGGACTTCTTGTCCACCTCTCCAATAGGAAAGGAGTCATGTCCACCTCTCAATAGAAAAGGAGTCATGTCCACCTCTCCAACCAGGAGATAAGTCATGTCCACCTCTCAACAAGAGGTGAGTTCTGCCCACCTCTCTACATGAGGTGAGTCCTACCCACCACTTACCAGGAGGTTAGTCATGTCCACTTCTTACCAGGAGGGGAGTCATGTTCACTTATTATCATGAGAGGTGGCATGTCCACATATTATCAGGAGGGGAGTCCTCTCCTCATATTACTCATGCCTTTATATTACCAGGAGGGGTGGCTTGTCCATATATCAATAGGAGATGAGTCATCTTCTCATACTCTAAAGACGCTTGAAGAGACAAGTGGGAGTACAAACTCACATACCAGCTAGGCAGAAGATATAATTACAACAACTTATGACTATATGACCCTATGAGGGCACATCAATAGAGTCCATGCGGGACTATGTCACACTTGGAAGGGCCGCTTCAAAGTCAGCATTATATACATATTTCTGAGATCACATCAGATGAAGACAATCTTTATTACAAGGTATGGACTAAAGACTAGTGGGCATGGCTCATCTAGGGGTCGCCTCACTATCAACTTATATTATATTCTCTATTAAATTGAAGACCCATGACCAGGCCTCAAGGGGTCACATGAGAGAAATGATCATTATGCGTGGACAGATTATCAGCAATCTTATGTGCTTTTTATAAGGCCATATCACATGACCAGACTCCAAGGGGTCGCATGCGAGGCCTCTAGGTGTTCTCTTGCCTCATCAAAAAGATATCTTTGCCTAGCTCCATGACAGCCTAGTATAACCCTCTTCGTGAAAACAGCTTCAAATTTACATATTTTGCTCCGTGATTGCAGTAACCTCCGAATTCATATTGTTACGAATTTCTCCCAATAATAGAAAGCAAAGAAAGTTTTGAAGCTTATTCGTTCAGACATCTTGAACCAATCAACCAGTCTCCCACAGTGGTGAGAGATATGTTTTATACTTTGTTGGTAATTTTAGTCATAAATTGTCGGTATATTTACTTTCTAAAAAGTCAGAGGCCCGAAGTTATTCCAAGACTTTCAAGATTCTTGTTGAGAAAAAATCTGATTAACAGATGAAATGCTTAAGGACTGATAGAGGTGGTGGGTTCACCTCGCACGACTTCAATAATTTCTATAAAGAGCATAGCGTTCAAAGGCAACTTACTACAACCTTCGCAGTGTAGTAGAAGGTGTAGCTGAGCACACAAAAAAAGGACTGTGATGAATATGGTATGATGCATTCTCAAAGTAAAAAATGTTCCAAAAACTTTTGGACATAAGCAATGAATTGGAAATTTTATTTGCTTAATAGATGTCCCATACTGATAGTCAAAGATCTCAAGCTTCAAGAATCGTGAAGAGGAGAGAAGCCTACACTAGAGCATTTTTGAACTTAGGGATGTCTTGTTGTTCACATATCAGAAGCCAAAAGACCTAAAGTTGACAAAAAAAAAACTTTGTTTGCATTTTATTGGGTCAGAGTGAAGAGTCGAAGGGCAATAAGTTGTTTGATCAAAAAATATATGGACTTATAATTAGTAAAGATGTTGAATTCGAAGATGTTGAAGGACAAATAGGGGCTAATCTGGTACGGAGTAATAAGAAAAGGAATGAAAATGATTTGAGTGAGCATGAGGCTGACGTTGGTAACACAAATGAGAATGAAATAGAAGTTGAAGAAATTAAATAGGATTGTGAGAATGAAATAGAAGTCGAAGAAATTAAATAGGATAGTGACAATGTGATTTAAAGTGAAGGTTCAAGGGATGGAAGAATTAGAAGATCTCTGATTTATCTGAATGATTAAGTTACTGGGGATGCTCTCTAAAGAAGAAGCCAAGATAAACATGGCAGAAGTTGATACAACTGACCATCAATATTCGAGAAAAAAGTGACAAACAAACAATGAAAATTAGCCATGGATGCAGAGATGGATGTAGTTAATAAAAATCAGGCATGGGAGCTGACCAACCTACCAAAAGAAGTTAAGTGTATTAGTGTGAAATGGGTCAACAGTACTAATTTCAATAAATTTGGACAAGTGGACAAGCACAAAGCGCGTTTAATAGAAAAGGAATACTCTAAAAAATATGGAGTAGACACATAAGTATATGCACCAGTTGCGCGGATAGACACAATTAGGATGATAGTTGTCATGGCTGCTCAAAATGGATGAGAAATATATCAACTCAATGTTAAATATGCATTTTTACACGAAACATTGTAGGAGGATGTATATGTGCAACAGCCAAAGGGATATGTGGTTAAAGGAAGTGAAAACAAAGTTTCCCAGCTCCATAAAGCATTTTACGGACTAAGACAAGCAACAAGAACGTGGTTCAGCCTTATTAAGACATACTTTCTTAATGAAGGCTTTCAAAAGAGTCAGAATAAGGAAATTATATTTTTCAAGAAGAAAAACGAGGGTGAAATTCTCATTGTTAGTGTTTATATAGATGACCTTATATATACTAGGAATGACAATTTATTGATGCAAGAGTTCAAGTATTCTATGCAAATAGAACTCGACATGACCAATCTTGGAAAGATGAGGTTTTTTCTTGGAATAAAAGTTATGCAAACTTGTGAAGGTATCCATATATCATAATAGAAGTATGCAATAGAAGTATTGAAGCGTTTTCGTATGGAGGATTGCATTGCAGTAGGCAATGCCATTGTTCTAGGTGGCAAGATAGATTTGGATGACGAAGGGGGGGGGAGAAGATGTTAGTTACAGAGGCATTCCTGATAAACAAGCCTATCGGCATGAAAACTCTGTGAGTTACATATATAACCCTTTAACTGGGGGAACCTTGTCTTTAAAAAAATCAATTCTAGAATAGGACAATGTATGTAATTCCTACATGTTGTGAATTTAAATGTCTAAAATAAATCTGAAGAAGGTCAATTATCATGTCTAGAAATCAAGAAGAAAGACATCAAATAAAGGAGTTGCAGAATTGGAACAAAAATTTCACTAATTCCTAATTAGAGAAGTCTAGAATGAACTAATCGAGAAGTCAAGAATGAACTAATCGAGAAGTCAAAATGAACGATTCAAGAAGTCACCAATTCGAGAAGTACAAAAAGCTGATTCGAGAAGTAACTGATTAGAGAAGTCTACATTACCAATTCAAGAAGTCAGCAAAACTGATTAGAGAAGTCTGCAATACCAATTCGAGAAGTCTGCAAAAGCTGATTGGAGAAGTATGCAAAAGTTCATTCGAGAAGTCCACAAAACTGATTCGAGAAGTGTAGTTCTGTAACAGATTTTTATGAGTTATCGAATGGATGACTTAGACAAATTTCGAGGTTCGTAACAAGATAAATCACTAGAAGATTTTCAAAGACAAAGGAGTTTCAACCTGTCAATTTATAAGTGACTTTCACTGTACAGATTACACATGGGAAGCCTACAACATAGCTTAGAGAATGTTTCAAGGATAAAGCAGCTGTAAAGGAAGATTTGATATCTTATGAATATAAGTAGCAGTGTCACATGTTGCCATCTTTCTAGTTTTAGTAATGGAGGTTTTCTCACTCATACTGTCTTTTCTAAGACTTTACCAAAAATGTAAAAGGCAACTTTGTGCACAGTTTTTTAAATGCACAAATCCTTTCCTTTAGCTATTAAGTTTTTCATATGCAAACACATAGAATTCTCTGTGAGAAAAACAGTAGCTGAGTTTTTAATTTCACAAATCCAGGTTGTAGCAACATTCTTGACTAAATACAACTATTAAGTTTTGAGTATTTGTTTGTGTTTGTTTATTTCATGCTACAAAATTGACACACACAAATATCATACATTGTCATAGTTTAGTAAAAATTGTTCAAGAAAAGTTCTAAATTGTAAGAATACATCAGCCCCTATGTATTCTAGTCATTTAAACACTCAATATCTAACAAAAGATGAAACTCTTTATAAGGCAGTTATTGGTCATCTCATATATCTCACCAATATGCGGCCACATTTGTAGTTTATCGTAAGTCTATTGAGTCGTTACATGTCCAGGCCCACAAAGCAACACCTTTTGGTAACAAAGAGGGTGTTAAGATACTTGTAGGCGACACTAGAATATGGTGTTTGGTTCAAACGAAGGGGTATATGTGAACTGAATGTGTTCACAGATAGTGATTACGCAGGGAATGTTTATAGAAGGAACAACACTTCAGGTTATACATTTATGATCAGTGGAAGAGCAGTAGCATGGTCACGGAAGAAGCAAGCAGTAGTTGTTATGTCGACTACAGAAGCAGAACATATAGTTGCCGTTATCTGTGCATCAAAAGTAATTTGTATGAGAAGAATTTTGCAGGAGTTAGAATATGCACTGGAGGACAATGCAACTACTATTTTGTGTGACAACACTTTAGTCATTAAGTTGTCGGTAAAACAAATTTCCCATAACAGGAGCAACATGTGGATGTACGATACTATTTCTTGCGGGACCTCATCAATGATGGAGTTAAATACTGTGATACACGTGATCATGTGGCTAACATTTTGTACAAAATCTCTAAAGAGGAACTCGTTCCAGAAGCTTCGAATAATGCTTGGATATGATCTACAACAGATAAACTAACTTACAATAGTAATTTTAGTTTAAGTGAGGGTATTAAGTATGAATTACCAAAACCGTTCCCGAATGCTGAGTTGTCAGTATATAATTGGCTACTTTCTCATAAATGATATAGACCCATCGTGCATTCATATGAGCCCCACGAATAAAAACACCCCATATGTCATTAGGGAATATTTTTGGGAACGCTTTTGGGGTATGTAGCACTCCTCATTAAGTATGTGTCTCCTTAAGTTTAGGTGTTTTATCAAGTCATACTTGGTATTTCAAAATTCCAGGTATCAAATGTCATTTAATAAATCATATTATTAAGGGATCAGTTTAGAGTTCATGTAGGAGTCAATTTAGCGTTTATTTAGGATTAGTGTCTTACTGTATATTTAGGTTTATTTGGGTTTAGAGTTAAAATGTCAGCTAATGTGAGATGTTCTTAAGAATTTTAGTTGGTTGTATTGACTATTATGTCAAGGCTCTTGAATAATTAAATTAAGGAGTATGGTCCTGGCAACGGTTTGCCAAGGACGTGTTTTTCAATAAACGGTTGTACACAGTTGGATAAACCATCCAACGGTTCCAATTTTTTTAAAAAAATTGACACGGACCATGAATTCACATTAATTAAAATAGCTCATACTTCCACGTCACCCGTACCACGGACATTGTCCATGGTACGTGACCCTATGGACAATTATCCACCGCGGACATTGTTCATGGTCCGTGTCAATTTTTTTTAAATCAGAACCGTTGGATAGTTGATCCAACGATATAGAAACCGTTTGTTACAAAACATGTCCTTGGCAAACCGTTGCCAGAGATCGTGCCCCTAAAATTAGATCTTTGTTAGTAAAAAAGTTGTTTCAGTACTTTTAACCCTTTACCATCCGGGAAAATATTAAAATTAATTGTAAATAATGTGATGTATCACTTATATTCACATCGATTTTCATTATCTGATAATTACAATTATCGGTGACAAGGAGGATAGTAGATAGTCAATGACACATATAAGAGCAAGTCCAATGGTGATGCTAAAATACGTATAGCTATTACTATAATTTGAAACCAAAAAGTGATTTTTGATGTTAAAATAGAATTTATGGTCCAATGGATAAATGTAAAATAGCATTAAACATATCCAAACAAAGCTATATTTCAATTATCTAATCTTAAAGTACACAACTATGTTTGTCACTATTACTTTATTAATGTATTTTGTCACTTGCATGCTTATGTGGCAATTATGGCACCATCTATACTTGGTTCTATATTTAGCACCAAGTATAGCTTTTTGCTATTTTACATTCAAGTTTAGCATCCCATTGGAGTTGAGTTTTTTGCTTGGGTGCTATATTATAGCAATAGCACCCCATTTAACACCACCATTGGACTTGCTCTAACCTAAGGTTCCAAAAAGATTATAAAGTTTCCTAGAAAGTAATGACCCATAGGTTGTGCACATCCAAACTTCCATATAAAGCATTATCCCGTCAATTCGTCATGGTTGCTAAAATGCTTGCTAGCCTTGTTTGATTCTTATGGTATTTTTGGCCACAACAGCTTAGTGATGAGTGTTTGTCGATCCAACTTATAAGCCGAATTTATAACTTATAAGATGATAAGTTGAATGTTAGTAATGACATACTTTTTCTCAACTTATTTTGATTTTTGATTTTTTTATTAATTTTAGTTTTAAAATATATGTTTTTAAATATTAATTTAAAATTCACGATTAAGATAATAATATTTAATTTCTTTAATTTTAGTTCATTTAAGTAAAATAAATTTTGACTTATAACTAAAATTATCCAAACACTTATATAACTTATAAATATTCATCTAATTATCACTTACAAGTCACTTATTCATTTTAAGTCTTAAGTTACTTACTTTAAAATTTCCTAAACTGGCACTTAGTACAAATGCTGCTCAACAGTGTTGCAGTCTCCCGTAAGCATCAATACACTCCCTATTCAATAGAAGTGTTTTTTTTTTTACAAATTTTACAACAAGCTAGCTACGTGTCCTAAAACTCCTCTTTTTAGCCGTTGCCCTTAATTTTGTGCATGAAAGTCAAATGAGGCCACAATGTTGTTATAAATACATTATATCTTTATCAATATTACAAGGGGAACGGTCCCTGGCATTTAGTATAATGTTGCAGTCTCCCGTAAGCACCAATACACTCCCTATTCAATAGAAGTGTTATTTTTTACAAATTTTACAACAAGCTAGCTACGTGTCCTAAAACTCCTCTTTTTAGTTGTTGCCCTTAATTTTGTGCATGAAAGTCAAATGAAGCCACAATTTTGTTATAAGTACACTATATCTTTATCAATATAACAAGGCGAACAGTCCCTGACAACGATTTGTCAGTAACGTGTTTTTCAACAAACGGTTTCGATACCGTTTGATCAACTATTCAACGGATTTGATTTTAAAAAAATTAAACATGGATCATAGATAATATCCGCGGTACGAGATAAATGCCCCTGATCACATATCATGGACAATATCCGCAGTACGGGCGACGTGGCAGTATGGGCTATTTTAGTTAATGTAATTAATGTGAATGCATGAGGATTAATGTTATATATTTGCATCTGGACAATGTATACGATATATGCTGAGGAGCATAATCGTGATCGCCCGTACTGCGGACATTGTCCATGGTCCGTGTCAAATTTTTTTAAATCAGAACTGTTGGATGATTAATCCAACAGTGTTGAAAATGTTTGTTGCAAAACACGTCCCTGGCAAACCGTTACCAGGGACCGGGGTCCATATTATAATAACTATTTTTTTTACTTAGTTGTCTTACTTATCTTTTTTTTTTTGAACAAACTTAGTTGTTTTACTTGATTATCTTTATATTTTGTTTTTACTTGAATGCTATTGTTTAATTAATATTATCTATCTATTTAAATAATACAACAACCTATCGGGTTAAAACAAAATTAATAATCCATCCATTCCGTCCATTTTTTTACACTTCTCTTTTTTAAATGTCTCTCTCAATTTTTTACCTTTCATAAGTTTCTAAAAGTAGTAAAGTTTTATAATATAAAGATTAACTACATCCACTACATTCCTCCATTATCCTCGATATATACATTAAATATTGATGGGTTCTACCACTTTACTCACTTTTCATCACTAATTTATATGTCATTGTGAGGAGCCGTCTTTTCCGTAGGTTTTGATTATTTTGTCTAAATCAAATTAAGTGTAAATTAAATTAGAAATCTAGGAAGTTTACTAAGTCATATATAGTAATCCTCCCCTATGTTTATATTTGTGAAGTTTTCCGAGAATCAAGTCAAATCTGGTCAAACTGATCAAATACCCCTAAAACATTTTCCGACACAATTTATTTGACATACATCTATTATCTATTATATATATAATACAACAACATGCTACTTCGTGAAACATTTTATTCATTGTAAAATGACATATTTTCCCTTAAAAACTCACACTAAAGTGTAAAAAATATTGTTGTCAAAGGGAATCGAACTCATGAACTCTAGGCACATAATAACAATCTCAACCATTGGAGCTAGAGACCAATCTTGTTGGTTATCTAAAATAATTAAGTGTTATCATAGACCACTCGGTCTATATTTAATTTAATATGTATTTTATCATTTATGTAAGATAAAATGATTCAGTATATANATTTTTGGGGAAACATTTTATTCATGTGAAATTCCTATTTTACCTTCGGCTAAGATTTTTAGTTAAGTAAAAAATATTATTGTCAACGGGAATTGAACCCATTTAATTTAATATGTATTTTATCATTCATGTAAAATAAAATGATTCGATATATATAACATTGCATTATGTAGTTTTTGGGGAAACATTTAATTCGTGTGAAATTCCTATTTTACCTTCAGTTAATATTTTTAGTTAAGTAAAAAATATATTTGTCAATGGGAATTGAACCCATGAACTCAAGGTACATAATAACAACCTCAACCATTTAAGCTGGAGACCCATCTTGTTGGATGCTTAAAATCATTAAGTGTTATCATAGATCACCCGTTATATATTTAATTTAATATGTATTTTATCATTCATGTAAGATAAAATGATTCGTGATTTGGATAATCAACCAGTTTTAATTTACTAATTTATACTCGTGGGCTACAGTAGCATATTATTATTATTATTATTATTATTATTATTATTATTATTATTATTATTATTATTATTATTATTATTATTATTATTATTATTATTATTATTATTATTATT
>PHNY01016835.1:2858-13639 GCA_003724115.2 Anethum foeniculum
TTTGGTACTTTAGTACCGCGGTTTCGCTTATTAATAAAGAGTATAGATTAACACCATAAATAGTCCAAATCTCATCCAACAAAGTTGAGAACTGAAGTCTAAGCAATGCACTGTGTCAAATTGAATTCAGATTTCAGAGTAATGAGTATTTTCATTGTGGAGTTTTCAATGATATACAGCTATCTTTTAATTGTCAATCAAATGAAAAAGATGAAGAAAAGAGAGCATGTTAAGTGCAGCTACCTGTCTCCAACTTAATTAGTGTCTTTTCCTAATGTGGACTAGACATATGCACTTCTTCATTTGGTGGGAGATGTCTAGCATTACTGCAATCTGGAACTGTATGCATTATTAGCTTGTCTTTCTCATTCAGTAAGTTAAAAGTTGCAACAGACTTTTGATTGCATATGTCTTTGGTCATCAAAACATACAATTGATTTTGTCTTAGTTCACACACGATCTTTGAGTTTGTCATTTTCATCTAGAGAAAGTGCAGGCGCCAGGCAAATTACATAAATCATCAAAGATGCTAAATTCCTGTCAAAAACTAATGACATGTTCAAAATTCAACACGAAAACTGCTGTACATGTCAATGAAAACTCATGGTAACACAACTTAGTATACTAAAAATTCATCTAATCTATACAATTCTTATTGATGGTAGCTATTTCTCAACCACCTATTGTTATACCATACTCGATTAATACACGCTGAAGAAAGAAAGCGAGAGCTTGGTGCTGATCTCATCATTGGCGCGAAGATGACAAATACTTGTTTTCAAGTATATATAGGTATTGTTGTGGGTTCGGTAGCCTTTCAATTTCAAACTGCAACTTCTATCCAGGACCACCATTGAGCCACTATCAAATTTCTTATCATCATTCGGTTGCCTGCTATCATGCATTACACTATCCTCCTCTCATTATTCTAAAGTATATCTCAAAGAATATTTATAAATATCTAAATATGAAAAGGACAAATACATAAGGTCAAGTGAATAACAACTCGAGGCAGATTCTCTGTACAGGGGCAAAGGGGGTTGGGTGTATATCTAGAAGATGTTGATTGGCTCTTCTGATTTACATTTCAACTCAGCCTTGTACCTTTTCTTGATCAAAAATTTTCTTTGTGAAAATCAAACTTTGTTGAGGTCTTGTGTGAAAAATCAGAGGCTAATTGTCTCAATTCTTTCACTGGTGGTGGAGCTCCACAATAAAACACTCCTAATCATTGACAATACACAAACATATTAGAATGGTCTAAATCATTTTTTCACAAATATTTTGCTTGTACGTTTAGCGAAAAATATTAGAAACTCACCAACTCGGCTATTTGTGTGGTTGACAGCAATGCGCTTGTAAACATTACGCCAATTAGGCTTAGCAAAGTGAGACTTCACACGAGTACCAGAGACAACATCGACGCCATTTTTAGCATGATTAATGGACTGAAGCATAGCGATTAGAGCAGACCGAGCATCACCTTCTTCGTAAACACTGGTGCAATAATTATGCATTTCTATGACACCATTGTTGTCCAATTCAGCGACCTCATTCATCACCCCTTTAAACCAATCAAAAGAGCCTTGTTCTCTTGTAACCCAATAAAAATATGCCCTTGTTGTTTTAAAGTTACTCGAACTTGAAGGCCCTGGTGATTTTTTCTTGAATGGGCTGGCACTATTGCTACTTATGCCACTAGTTGTGCCAGTCCCATCTTCAATGGCATTCTCTTCCTCCTCCTTTGCCTTAATGTTGTTCACGATGTCCTTCACAATACTGATCATTGGTGTTGCTCCTATGCCTAAACCTACCAATAACACTACATCATACTTTTTATAGTCTTGTGCAGGTGCTCCGTATGGACCATCAATCATCACTTTTGGAAAACTGCATTATAGTTATCGGCTACAATGTTAAACCAAATACCAAACATTTCACTTTGAATAAGCATGAATCAATCACTAGAGTATAAACTTACTTGGGATTGTTCTCTCCTTGGATAACGTCAGCTCTTAGAAGTCCACTTTTTCCGTTAGGCGGTGGTTGACAGACCTATTTATATACAAAAATATTGATTTAATAAGTTGGCTAATCAATTCAGAGTTAGTAAACAGATCACAAAACACATGCTTCTGAATATATCTTGTGTTGTGGATGATCTTAATACTTATGGGAACAAACCTCTGAGAATACAGACTTAAGTTGTCGTGTCCAATCACCAAGAGTTCGGATATGAACACTCAAGTAATCATCATTAGGGGCAGAGGTGATGGAAAAAGGATGCCTGATGACAAAAGCATTTTAAAAGTTACTAAAATATTGGATGGTAGAGTAGGCAAATAAATGTATACACTAAACTTTCATACTTGAATGATCAATAGCTAGTAATGGGTAACATTGTCTAAACAAGTAAAACTGAAGGATCTAATCACCTACCATTCGAATGGTGAAACAGCAGCACAGTTGACAAACATGTATTGCCCACTCTTGTATTTGAATCCCTGAGGCTTAGACATGTGGAGTGCTAACACATTTCCAGGATAAACCGCCACCTTCACAAGGCATAATTTATCAAACATGAAACTATCATTGTAACAATATACCACAGATATGTAGTTGCTTACTACATAAACAGTAAGCTCACCTTTCGTATCTTAACAGCTTTGATGCTTGATCTAAAGGCTCTTATCAATCTCTCGCCAGCGTAAAGTATGATTGGAACAGACAAATACATCCAGGTCTGGCATTGCAAAACATTATACAGCTTGTTAGAAGATTGGCCAAGGAAGAATCATGTATAAGAAAATATGCATTCATGTTTATATGCACTAACCGTTTTCTTGTACCAATCATGTGTCAGGTAAAGTTTGATACCGTGAACAATGAGCAGGGCGTAAACAATGACAAAAAGGTGATGGGAATACCAAAAGGCATTAAATCCAGTAAGCTTCTTTAAGAAATTGGGTAAATTTACTCTTCCACGCCTCAACCAAGGGCTTGCTAGGGTAAATGCTATTGCCATCAAAACTACCATAATAATCCCAGTTATCCCTTCTACTCCCTTCACAAACCACCAGTAGTTAGGAGGCTGGTCTTCCCCAAAGAAAGGCTCCATTAGTTCATACTTCTCCTCGTCTGCGTGAAGGAGACGGGGAAAGTCACAAGTTAAATGTGCTATTCCATGAATGCCAACCCCAATTGCAATTGCCACAGCTATAACCTACAGGAAAAGAAAGATAATTGAAACATTTTAGCACCAACTCAACTTAGAACGAGAATATTGTAAGAAATATTTTTAACACAAATTAGACTTACTTTGTGGAAATTGAGGTTATCGTCAAAAGGAACAGCTACTCCTAATCTGGTTTTGTTCCTTAGCCAAGTGATAGTGTTTCTGCAGACCGGTAACAGTATCAGTGCCATGTTAAACTTAAGCGTCTCGGCTGCACCCTTTGCCAAGCAAACACAAACTCCCATAACTTCATAGGCAGCTCTGTTTTTGTATTGAATGTACTTGTAAGTGAATAAACCAGCCATTATCCCAATCCAAAGTGCCAACACCCAAAATCTTTGCCAATTATCTAGTATGAAGTACTTGGTGTCTCGAATTGTTCTCGAAACCACATGGTCATTTGTAGTCTTAAGCTTCTGGCTCAGCATTTGGCTTAAAGCCTTGCTTTCACCACCTCTTATATGCTGTGTTGGAGCTTGCAACAAAAGCATCTCCAAGTTTTCAATCTGTTTCCAAATCGAAGTAACATAAATCAGCAGAATGCATCATAACTTCTAAGACTGTTCAATTTGTAATGATTTGGTTAAAGCTGGTAATATTCTTTTATATGAAAAGTTACCATAATGTATCCATGATTGTCAGGATCCAGCTCTTCCATGATCAGTGCTGCGTATTCATCTGCTTGTTTTTGAATATTCGACAGCTTGTTGGCAGAAGCACTCAGACTGATAATCTACAAAAATAAATCACAAACCAATTGATTAAATCTCAACTACTACATAATTGATATCATGTGAGATGCTGCAGAAGTTATATATTAAAGTCAACTTTATTACCGCATATTTTGGAAGTTAATGAAACAATAATCTATGCTCTTACATACCTCTCTCACTTCTTCTTCTGTGATTCGGCCATCAGCATCTTTGTCAACCCTGTAAAAGAATTCATTATAAGATCTACCATTTTTCAAGTCCATTATAGTATACCAACTACTTCAAGACAATTATTAAATCTAATTTTTATATCAAAATAGTTGAAGAAATTAATGAATTTGTTTCTCCCTTACATGTCAAAGAAAGTTTGAAGCCTAGAATCAAAACTCTGGTCAGAAATTTGTTCCCAGAACTCCCTCAACTCTTCTTTGTTAATTGAATTACCCATTATATTCCTCCTCCTTGTGAGAGCGTCGAAAAGCTCTCCCGCGAACTCTTTAGACTCCTTGTTCATCCCTATAATCGTAATCGCCATCAGAAACAAAGCTCATATAGAAATTTTGATACTTAAAGCAGTGGCGGAATCAGGATCACAAAACAGCCAGGGCTAAAATGAATTATAGCTAATTTTCAGACAGGGCTTAAAATTAAACTTCTACCGATTTCTAACTAAAAATCAAATGAATTTACCTATGCATTCCCAGAAGAGTGCACGAGGAAGCAAGCCATTGGTGGGGGCAGCGAGATCATCGAATCTCGCCTCCACCTTAGCCCAACCTGCACCACCATCAGCTTTGCTAATAAACTTAAGCCCCATCAAAGCATGCACCGCGCCTGATTTAGACCGATCATATCGTTTCTGTGGCTTTTTACTAAACGAAGCCAACCGCTTCAGCTCCTGAGAAACCTGCCTGATCTTCTGAGAAGTACTCCTCACAGCTGAGGAACCAAAAGATGACCGTTTCTCCAAACCTCTAGCCAGCAAAGTCAACTCACTGTCTTCCACATTAGCTCCTCCTGCCGTCTTAACACTGTGAACAGCCACCGAGTCTTCACGAACATCAAGCGTGATTTCCACGTAATCCTCATTGGACATCACGCTCCCATTATTACTAGCCGTACTCGAACCTGTCTCGCCTGGAATATTGAACCTGGCACTCTTTTTGCCACCTCTCTTGTTAAGTGGACCGCTCTTCAGCAGCGGTCCACTTGGCGGTCCACTAAGTGGACCGCTAAACGATGCCTTATCGGACGCCTCGGTGTCCGAGTGGTACTGCCGGTGATCACCATCATCTGCTCCCATCTTCTATCAAAAATGAGAATCAAAACTTCTTCCTTGCGTGTTTATTTGAGAGTATTTGTAAAATTCCTTGAAAATATGAATAAATAAATAAAATTCTAGACTACTTGAACGTTACACAAAATGCAACTAAATATTTATAGAAAGAAGAAACTAATGATATGTAGGATGTAATCTATCTGTCAATATATAATATGTGTTTATATGTGCAAGAGAGACCACAAAAAACTTAAACCGCGTCTAAGCGGGGTGGGTCGGTAAGTTTTCATGACTTTTCTTCTTCCATAGGCTTTCCTATTTATTTGTTTTACATTCTAAATTTTCCTTCTTTTTTTTTCATAATCAGCTGTTTGGTCCAGATTGCGCACATGTCAAATTAATTCAAAAGATTGATAGCACACTCGTACTCACCTAGCATAGAAATTCACTTACTTTCGTATTTTTGAGTGAAATCAAACGTATGATCTCGAAATAATAAAATTCTAAGTCACAGTTGCAACCAACTGGGTCACCCGAGTATTTTCCTTCTTTTCTTGCTTTGTTAGGAAAAGAGATGGCTCCCACCACTTGTGTATAAAAACAGGTCTATTAGATTAGTTAAAACACTTTAGAAGACAGAGTCAAACGCCCATACAACATGCAACTGTATGATCTTATGTTCAAGTATAGAAATTGGCATGGTGCCTTTGTCACAGTCACAGTTGAGATTATTTTACTAAAAATCTTGTAATGATGTGAAAAATATTTAGTAAAACCAGGGGGGGCGTTTAAATTATTAGTTTGGATATTGTGAAAATGAGACGGAAAGCAAGGTTACTGGGAGAAATTTTTATTTTTGGTTTGTTAAAGGAATTGTTGACAACTGACAAATGGTGGATTTACTGTTATGTTGCCGTGTGCCCGCGGTGATCTTGACCTCATATTTGTCTCATTTTTAACTGTTTTTTTTTTTTACTTTTAGGTATTATGAGGTGTTAAAAAATTATATTCAAATACAGTTATTATCTTTGATACATATATCAAATAAAGTTTGGTATCTAAGTTTTAACCTAATATAAGAACTAAAAATTTTCATCAAAATACCCGGTACTTTTTGTCACCTTCAAATGCGTGTTAAAAAATGAAACATCAATTAAAATGAATATATGTTTACGTACTTATTATGTAAAATTACAATATTATTTGAAATAAAATATAGAAAAATAATAATCCCAAAAATCTGTATAATTTAAAATGCAATTTAAAGAGAGACCTCATAATTTAGAGCTTGGGAACAATTCTGATACTATGGTCCGTTCAGATTTCTTAAAAAATGTAGCTTATAACTTAAAGTGGGAAAGTGTCACGTAAGTAATAAGTAAATTGTTGGTTATAAGTTATTTAAGTGTTTGAGTAATATTACTTATAAGTTTATCACGTGTTTGTTAATTATAACTTATAAGTTATAATTTTTTTTAAAAATTCAGAACTTTAAATAAAATTTAAAAACAAAAATATTTAAATACAATAAATTACTAAAAGACAAAAATTTTGAAAGAGGGAGAATCGATAGCAACTGATATTAATATTAAAATTATAAAGTTTTTGGATAACAACAATTTAAAAGTTAATAAAAAAATTATATAATTAAATTATCTAACATATGATTTTCAGTTAAAATATAAATTTAATTATAAAAAAATAAAATTTAGACAAAATCCAAGATAAAGTATCAAGACTATTAAAAATAATAAACAAATAGACACGGTTTATCTTAAATATTTCATATAAATAAAAATTTAATATATTAAAATTAATCATGATCTAAGCTCGGTGAGATTAATGTACATTATAACCAACATTTTGCTTATGCAATATAATCACTCAACATTTTGCTTAAAAGGTCGTTCCATAATTAGCCAAACATAAACTAAATTTATATCCTCTTGAAGCTGAGATGAACGGAATCCCAAACAGCCACTATATATATGTATGCAGTATTTATATGTATGCAGTAATATTAATTAAAAATCAATTTAAATAAATCCAACTCGTACATTAATGATGTTTTTATTTTTTTGAAATATCTATGATGTATATTCGCCCATTCTAAGTCATTCTTACATTTTAGAGGCGTTAATGTGCTTGTTCTAACTCGTGTTATTCCTGATTCACTTAGACATTTAAAGTTGATTATTGGAGTTTGATAAAAAAAAAAGAGTTGATTATTGGAGTCTTAAAAAATTTGTTCTAATTAATTAGACCGGGATCAATCAATCATTGTAAATAATTACTCCTCTGTTTCAAAATAACTGTCCATTTTTGTAAAAAAAAATTGTTTCAAATTAGTTGTTCACTTCAACTTTCAATTCAACTTTTTAAATAAATTTTAAACACCACCCTCTAGTTTATATTTCCAAAATCAACTCTATATCACACATTTTATATTTATATTTTCAATGCAAATTCTATTCCATAAATTATATTCATTTAATGCAATTAATATGAATGTAAATACAACTTTTTATCAATATTGACTTTTCTTAATATTCATAATTTTTTTGAAATGTGACAGTTATTTTAAAATGGAAGGAGCATTACATTATATATTGCAACGGAAATTGAAGAAAACTATTTTAGTCTAGCAATAATAGTTTCCGGCAAACATTTGTTCGCATAGTACGAGATAACGGTTACAGTTGACAGTCCATAGCAGTGCTCCTCAGTTCCTATTTACATGTTCATTTTAACTTTTGTCTAGTTAAATTTATTTTATTTTAACTAAGATTTTCATATATTATATAATTACAAAAGTTAGAATAAGTTACATTATTAAAACGAGCATATTATCTATTTTAATATGTAATTTTTAGTTTTTTCAAATAATAAATAGATAATTCATAATGTTTGGTCAAATATTAGTCATTTTGACTCCTGGAAAAGTCAAATGGACATGTAAATAGGGACGAGGAGTATTAAAAAATAGTAAAAGTACACTTCAATATCAACCACACTAGTAAAGGTTGTTTGCTTACGGGCATGATTAGAGGCGGCTTATGTGTCTAATTTCGATATCTACCACATGGTCTTTCCGTCCCACTAGTTTAATTTACAATTAGTTAATTATTTGCGATTCTCCTTTTGTGTTAGAGCAGATTTAAAGTTAACCTTTCTTATGTGTTTTGAATAGTCACTTCTCGCGAGAAAAAAAATATTATTTTAATAAATTTATTATCGAAAGTAAAAATATATTGTCTTCCATTTTGTTAGGATCAGAAAAATAGATATTATTTTAGCGAGGTTCTTATTTAACGATTATTACGATTCAACTGTATAAGAAAATCCAGAAAATGAAATTAAGATATATAAGTGCAGTTCATAACATGGCTAAAAGATTGATCTAAATATCTTTCTAATTAAACCTAAAGATACTCATTTAGCAAAAAAAAAAAAAAAAAAAAAAAACCTAAAGATACTCACTAATATTTATTTATATTAAATTAATATAATTAAGTATCGAATCTAAGATTTTGAGGACGATAAAGTGAGAGCTCTATCATTAAGCTACTCTCAAGTCTAAACCTATAAATTAATTTAAACATAAAATAGAAAATAATCTAAGAACTTTTATGTTTATGATATTTCAATTATTTTCAATCATCTGCAAACCAAGAAATTAGATGATCTGATCTTGTATAGAAGAAACCTAACTGGGATAAGAAAATATTTGTAGTGTTCCGTTTTCAACTATTCTGGAAAACCCGCTGATACCCAAACCGCCAAACAAACACTTAACCCTCGTCAGAGTGGTTTTTGTGTGTTGATCAGAATAATTTAGTGATTCGTGTGACGAGAAATTTCCAAATTATCCGCAATTAAAAATATGAAAACAAGCTAATTACTCCCTAACAACTGCGTTGATACTTGCAGAAAACGAGTGAAATAGATGATTCGACAGGCCTGGAGACACGAGCCATGACACTGACATTGGTGGCGGGACCTATAACATTTGGAACATGCGCCCAGGGCACTGAACTGATCAAGACATTGTGTCTTGTTTCTCCATATGTCAACATCGACTCAAATTTAGACACACATGTTCAAATCTGATGAGTTGTTTCACAATTATATTTCGGTTGGTACTGTTCCATTTAGATGTCTGATTCATTATCCATTTAGGTTTCGTTTGGAAACTACTATACATATATATACCAGGGGCAGACCAAACCCTGGTGGGTGATCTTCATGAGGAATTTATTAATAAATATTAGGGAGCTGTGGAACGTTTATTAATTGTAGTAATGTAGTGTAAACTTTAGAACCGGGTGGTGGAATAGACGAATACCATTGATCCGCGTGATTAGAATTTTGAAATTCTAGTCCTAGGATGAAAGATTATCATTAATTTTTGGATGTTCCGCGAAAAAACACCTTTTTATATTTGATAGGAGAAAAATGATGTTGATATTAAAACAGTAAATAATTACACAAATTAAAGATAGAGTTTGTTAGATATCAGGTTATCTCAATTAGAAATCCTGAGATCAAGACAAATAAAAATTTGGTGATTGGGGGGTAATTTCGTATCATTGATAGTTATTCTGTATTTTTAATGGGTATTTTAGTGCCAATTAAAGTGGCTGATTCGTAACTGAAATAATTAGTTGTAATATATAGTTAAGGACTAATTGTTAATAAATAACGTTGTCTAACATAGGGGAACCTTTTTGGATAGATTTTATTTTAGTTTTAACTCTTTGTTTTCTTAGAGCATCTAAGGGGGAGTAGCTATACTTATTAGCTAAACTAGTATAAAATAGATATTATGTTTTGTTGAACCTGTAAGGAATATGTAAGAAATAGTGCTTCAGTGGTGTTAGCTATAAGGATTAGTCATATTTGAAAAATAATTTTGATTGTTATTTTAAAATTTCAACAGTTATATTTTAATGGTTATGTTTTTATATAAAGGGTTGTGAAGGAATTAATAATAAAATAATTAATAGTTTTTTATTTAATACAAGTGAAAATAAATATATAACCAATAGAATTATATTTAATGATATTATTGTAATAATTTAAACATGAAAAAAACTATTTAAAAAACATTACTTATATATTATAACATGTAAACTACTTTTTATTATTATATTAGTATATTAGAAATTTTTTTAAAATATATAATGTACAATAAAAATAATTATATAGATAATTAATAAATTTGGTTAATAAAACTGAATTTTTTTTATAATTTTTATGATAAAATACTTTTACACTTAACATTACAAAAATTAAAATATAAAATGTAAAAAGTAATATATATATATATATATATATATATATATATAACATATAATTATTAAATTATACATACACCTGAGGCCAGAGAGTAGAGTGACATATATAGGGCTGTAAATGAGCCGAACCAAGCCGAACTTTTAAGTGTTCATGTTTCAGCTCGTTAAAAATATATCGAACTCGAACTCGAGCTCGAACTTTTATCGAATCAAAATTTTTGTTCGTGTATCGACTCATTAAGAAAAAAGTTATTCGC
>PHNY01016842.1:1865-20820 GCA_003724115.2 Anethum foeniculum
GCTATGAAGGAAGTAGATAATGAATTTAAAACTCCATGTTTTATTCTCATAAGTAATTCGATTTAATTCTCTTAGTTAATAATCTTAGTTTTGTTAATTTGCTCATAATAAGATTTAGCTAAACAAACCATCAAATTGTTATTTGTCTTAGTAGTGAATAAGAACCATACATTGTTGCATGAGTGCATAATTTAACTAAACCGGTCTCTGTGGGAACGAACTCTACTTTATCATATACTTCAAGTTGATCACGTGCGCTTGCGTGTTTTCGACCTAACAATCTTCACTAAACCACTTGATGAATCCACTTTCTCTAAGTTGGTTGGTGAACTTGGGATGTTAAATCTTTCTAGTTAATCAACTAGAATTCAATAACTGCAATTTGTCCCTAGTGAATTCAAGTGTTGATTAATTTCAATATTTTTTAGGACTCTTAAGTTCATTTATCATTATTTAATTCTCGTAATTCAAATATTTATGTGCTTGTACTTAGTTGATAAATAATTAAGCACTTAAATATTTTCATTTTATTTGAAAGTGATTTATTTGAAAGAAATTAGTTTTAGTACTTAATTTCTGAAAATTAAATTACAAGAAAAATAAAAGAAGCATAATTTAATTCATTAAAATTGTGATATTATCAATCTAATGATAACTATTGTAATTTTATAAATATTATTGTGATATTCAAAATATTAGTGGACTTTATCAAATCTTTATTTTAATGAATTCACTAATTTTTTGAAAATACAGGCAGCACATCTGATTATTTAAAATAATTTATCAGTAGTTAATTATTGATATTTTATGAAAATAATTATCTGAGAAATTTTATTATTCATTTGAATTATTCATTAGAATTATATCATAAAATAATTATGATAATAATTCTTAATAATTCGAATGGATAGTAAAATGTAAGAAGAAATTTTTGACTAAGTATTCAAAAGGGGACATGTGACTTTGTCGCGTCTTGGCATTTATGTGATTTTCCTAAGTCACAAGGCCAAGAGGCGACACAGTTAGTTTATGTCGCACCTTGCATTTTAACTTAGAAAATTTATAAGAAATGCAAGAGACGACAAGGACCATAGCTGTCGCGCCTTGTTTTAACTCAGAATTTTCTAAGTAACAAGAGACGACAGTGATCAGAAGCTGTTGTCGCATCTTGTCCATGCTGGTTTGAGTCGCGGCTTAGCTCAGATCCCTGTCGCGGCTTAGGACTTAAGCAAATTTTTTTTCTCTTTTCGAGTATATAATGCTGTCCCATTTTTTTTCTCTCATTTTTATCAACAGCCATTATATACACATTACACACAAGCAGTATCGCCTCTTGGTAAATAATTTTTCACAGATCAAAATCCTTAACGAAACTCTGCCCAAATTTGGATTTGAATATAGATTTGTGTTACCCATAACCTTAGCTATCATTTGAGACCAAGTTTGACAGATTTGACCGGTTAAATTGTTCTAATCGAATTCAAAATTTATAAACCCAATTCGATTTTTGAAATCAGATTTGACCTAGTTTTTGTTGGGGAAAAGTTATTCTAAAATTATATCTGTGATCCTCATTTCTCGTACTATAACATACTTTAATTTCGTTACAATCCGAGAAGTTTGGATTTTAGTAATTTTTCATAATTTTAATTAGTGTGTCAATTGTGAAATTAGCCATTTTATTGAGTACAAATTGTCAATCATTTTTCTTAAAAATGGGTGATAATTTTGAAATTAAAAAGACTAATTTTGTGTCTCTTTTAGCCATTACTGCTCGATTCTATAACTGGATCTGTTTCATTAATGAACATTCTAATGTCTCGTTTGCTGCTACTGCTAAAACCATGCTGAACGTAGAAATGCTAGAGTATGTCCACAGGAACTCAGTCGTAGCAAATGTTGGAGAAAACTTAGGGTTTCAATTTCAACTAAATGGTGAATCAATCAGAATTTCTGAATACGATATCAATGACATCTTGCAATTTCCCAGAAATGACTTGGTCGACGATCCAGATTCTGATGATCTTTTGAATTTCTTCACAAGAATCAGGGCTACTTTGGAAAATGGAAAGATTCCATGAAAGTTCTATAAGAAGCATCTGCCAAAAGAATGGAACATGTTCTTCTCTATCATATCATATGTGTTTTCAGCAAAAACTGGTGGATGGCATGGTTTGTCAACTAGAATTTAGCACAACCTGAACATCAACTTTGGTCACTTAATAATGGAAAAGGTCCTAGAAAACCAAGTTGCTAGAGAGAATCATTCAGTCTACCTTAGGTTCATTCAAGAAAGGTTTGGACACAACAATCTAGTGGAACCTCCGGAGATTCATCTAAGAGCTGCATTAGTTCTTCTCAACCAAGTCCCGTATCCTAATAACAATTGTAACAGACCTGTTGTACGACTAACTCAGTATATGCAGGAAAGGTTTGCTATCATTGATCAACAGGTATAGGATGAGACTGCAACCATTGAAGAGCAATAAGCAGATGATCAAGATGTTGAAGAAGCAATGGCTGAAGCTGAAGAAGCAGCAGAATTGAGACAACAAGGAACCATTGGATAAGAGCAGACCGTTGAAAATGCTCCTCAATGAGAAGTGGAGTCAAATCTTGAACAGATTTTTGAAGAACAAGCTCAAGTAAGAGAAGAAGAGAGAGAAAATGAGCCACTGCTTTCTACTGAAGAGGTATACAGGCCATATTTCTCCACAAGTAATGACCCTGACTCTTTTGAAGCTTTCTTTGATAACTTGTTCACTTTTCAAGAGCTGAACATGGACACCTCATTCACACACTTGCTAACAGAAGACCTAGGACAAGGCACTGAATCTGAAATCCCCCAGATTCAGAACCCACCTTTAGAGCCAAACACTCAAACAGATATAACCAATCCTCAGCCCCTGAAACGTAAAGAACCTATGAGTGGTGAGGACATTGAGGGAGAGACTGCCTTGAGTGCAGCAAATAAGGAAGGTAATGTGAGCGAACCTGTAGCTCTGCCTAAAAAGAAGAAAAGTCTTATCCAAACCAAGGCAACTACTGACCCCCTTACATCTTCCCAAAAAGATGTACAGGCTGAAAAGGCACAAAAATAGTTACTAGGTTGATCTTCTCAACAAGATGAATCTATTAAAATTAGCCAGTCAGCCATGGAATCCAAAAGAGAGTCACTACCTGAACAAGCACAAACTTTTATTGCACATGGTAAGGTTGCACACACAGGTGAAGAATTGACGGAAACAGAAGGTTCGACCATATTACGATTAAAATCTTCTGAGATTGCTCCACTGCCTTTACAGGTATTAGGAGAAGATGCTGCTGTCACTGCCATTCATAGTGCAGCATCTACCTCCCCAGGACTAAAAACCCTGGATGCTTATGCAGATAGGGGATCCGACATAGGTGCGGATCGACAACCTATTGGCAATGAACCAGATTCAACTGGTGAGCTTAAAGGGAAAGTGTTGTCACCAACACTTGAGAGAACTGAGAAACAGATTCCCAATGTGACGGCCTCAGTTACTCTCCCAGAGATTCCAACTCTAGAGAAGTCATCTCAAGATGACAGGGAACTTGCCTTAAGCGAGGATCGGGATTTGCGAACTCCCATTGCACCACTGGTGACCTCCTTAAGGACGGCTACAGTGATTTCACCTGCAGGTACATCGGAAGCAAGGAGCTTTGAGGGGAGTGAAACACAAACCGTGAGGTTGAGTGACACCCAAACCCCAAAATCGAGTGAAAGAGTGCTGAGTGAAACACAGCGAGAGCCTAAAGTGAGACACCTACCACACCAAATTCACCTCTTGCCGATATGTCAAAATTTGTGTCTGCACATGATCTGGAAGTGATACTAGATGCCAGGGAACACAAGTACATTGAAATCTTCGAGACCAGAGATAGACAGTGGCATGAGTTACTCTCTATCAGGGATGCTAGAATTGAAGATCTGACCAAGAAGTACACTTCAGCTGAAAAAGAGATTGAACGTCTGAACTTAAAGCTGAAGGAAGCAATGGAAAGAAGCAACTATAATTCAGCAGTGTCGGGTTAAAGCTGACAGTGTTAGAAGGGCACTTATCTCATATCCGTAAGGATAACAAAACTGAAGGGGAGAAGGTGGTAAGTGGTGGAAGTAGAGAGCAAGAAAAAGATCAAGGCAAAGGAAAGCAAGTACTAGCACCTAATGCTCCTAGAGTGATATATCAAGTTAAAATGGTGGCAGAAATTGCGGCTGAAGCAGCAAAGAACCTTTCAGATCCCGAGGATGAAGCTATTGAATATATCAGAGGAAGTGAGATAATAGGAGAAATGTCAGCTGAGCCAAAGTTGTTGCCCCAGATTCAAGTACAAGAAAAGGAAGCTGTTGGTACAGAAAAAGAAGAAGATGTCTTTGGCGATTCAACCTAGGGGGAGTTTCTTTCACAAAGGGAAGTACTATCTGAAATTTTGCCTGAAATTCCAGTACCTGAACCAAGGGAAATGGAAGAAGGAGAAATGGAGGGGAGATATGACCCAGATCAATATAAACCTGAGTTTGAAGACATGGCCACTCATGATAAAAGGATGATTCCAGAAGACAAAGAATTTGTTGATGAAGATGTATTTTCCAATGATTGCCTATAATATGGAGTTGAAGAGCTAATCAATTCTGATTTCTTGGAGTCTCAGAAGCAAGTAGAGAGAAGAAGGCTAAGGCTGAAAAGAGCCGCAGAGAGGGAAGCAAGAAGAGAGAAAGAGACTGACATTTTGAACAAGAAAGGTCCAGAATGGGATGAAGCAAGAAAAATGATGAAGCTCAGAGAAATAAATCTTAAGGGGGACAATGAAAACAGAAAGTTTTTGGATCTTGTTGAGGACTTCAGAAACAACTTTCATGATATTCATGAATTTTACCATCAGTTTGACGACTTAATTTGAAGAATGGTTGGAGAACATATGTGAATATCGTGGATGAGACTTCACTCAGAATATCTACCAACGTCCTCAAGAGACTAAACATTATTGAATTGTTCGTCTTGTACAAGAAAGTCATCTCCACTGGCAAGAATGAAAATGAAATCTTCAGAGACATGATAAAGGAATACATCCTGGATGTGACACCACAAGCGTTCAAAACTCCGTATGTAGTGAAGTATTTTGCAGACTGCAGAATATTACACTGACTGAAGAAAGTCTTGAAAAGACTCAGTACTAGTGGTTAACATTCATTGAGAGCACTCTGAGATGTAGATGAGCAGCAAGAACAGAAGCAGATCTTAAAGCAGCTGAACTCCTCTATGCTTTCAGGTTGAATTATGTTCTCAGGACAGAATCTGAACGAGATATGAGAAAGCTTCCCAGAGCTTATGCTTCTACAGTATTGATAAATAGAGTGGACGACAGCATACTGATAGTGGATGATAAACCTTGCATAGGCACATTTGAAGGTGAAATGGCATTCATGATCAACAATGCAAAGGTAAAAATCTCGAACTTTATCAGAAGCGGTTCAGTGTATATCAGAAGGGTTTTAAGTCAGGTGAAAGCCTCCACGTGCAAGAGTGATAAACTAGCAATCAAGCCAATCGAGGAGGTACTAAAGGCCAGGATAGAAGAAGAAACCATCAACAACACAAGTAGAGTACAAGACAGTCCAAAAAGGATTAAAGTATATGTACTAGCGAAGAAATCTTCGTTGTTGGTTGATTCTCTACATACTGTGTCAAGTGTAGTCTACCTTGAGAAACTTCTGGAAGCTCTGAACAATCCACCTCCAGTCAATGCCTTGGAAACATCAGCATGGGACGCAGTGCAAGCAAGGCTAAATCAAGTAAGATCTGGAAAGAAGACAACATCTGAAGCCACACCAAGACAGGAATCACAGGCTCCGGTGAAAAGAAAGCTGGATGTTAAGAAGAAGCCTGGTGATAAAAAGAAGAAGCACAAGAAACAGAAGGCAACTCAGAATTTAGTTCAGTCTAAAAGAACACATCTGTATCTTGTACTTATCATTCAAAGAAATCTGGAAATGCATATATGATCCAGAATGTAATTAATATTATTTCCTGCTTTACTTATTTACTTTTTCTTGTTATCAGTTGAGTTATCCTTAGGAATTTGCTTGTCGAACTCTAACAATCAAATAGGGGGAGATTGTAAACCATAAATGTAATGTAATATGTAATAGAAGGATAATAACTCAACTTAGGATAAGAATCAGGAAAATAATATTAACTATGAAGCACATGAATCCAGAAGATCAACTACAGGACAGATACAAAGAATCAAAACATGGAAGTAAAGCTTGAAGTCTGTTGAAGAGTCATAGAAAAATTTCATTCTTATGATCATGCCTCTATGAAGAATAAAGTGTCAGAAGACTCCATGTTACAGAAATGATTTTGATTGTGAAGTATTACAGATCACAGGATTTCAGTGGATTGAAGCAATGAAGCAGCTGCAAAGTCAAATCAACTTCAGTATTACAAAGTGATTAGTATTTGACTCTCAGTGTTAGTCATCTGTGAACCAGACCAGTGCACTAGGTGTCAACACTACATGGAATGAGAATATTGTTCTATCAGAAGAAACAAAGTTGAAAACAAGAACCTATGGAAGCAATGATTTGGAATTAAGATTAACAGAAATGAAGATGGAATTTATTCTAAGTCAAAAGCTTAGGGGGAGCTCCTGTCGCCACTTAAGCTTTAGGAACATGGTTCTTGTCGCCTCTTAGGTACAAGTCATGGTTCTTGTCGCTTCTAAGGGATAAGTCTTGGTTCCTGTCGCCTCTAAGGACCAAACCAAGCTTCTGTCGCCTCTTAAGTTTAAACCTTTGGTTCTTGTCGCCTCTTAGGGATTACAAGAGAGATTTGAGTCGCCTCTTAACCTTCAAAAGAAAGTCTATGTCGCCTCTTAACTCCTGTCGCCTCTAAGGACTTAGCAAATGCAAGATTTGTGAAGCACAACATGTGGACTTGGTTTTGCCACGTGTAAAGTGAAATTAAGTCTACACAAAACCAACAGAATGGATTCAATTCATTTATTCGTCTTCCTCAGCTGCCAACTACATTTACGAGAGCTCCATTAAAGCTATATCTTTATCAAAGCTTGTAATTGTACTGTTATGTTGTTGAATTCATTGTAGCTAATCATTCATCGATTAGAGTGTAGCAAACTCAAGATTTATATTAATCAAATGATATATTCCTCGACTTGTTTGTGTTTATTTCGATTAAGTAACTTAACGAAGAACTCGAAAAGAAATCGAAATAATTTTGAGTATTGTATTCAACCCCCCCCTTCTACAATACTTTGGGACCTAACAGTAGTATTAAATCAACCCAATCATTTTCTCATAGCAACTGTTAATTTATTAATTTATAATTAATAAATTTATGATTACTAAATGTTAATTTATTAATTACCCAACTGTTAAGTAATCATACTTGTGTGAATTTGTTAATCGATTGAGAAAATAATTGGGTTGATTTGATACAAACAAACACATTACCCAACTGTTAATTGTTAGATTATTTTTAATAATAACAACAATTTATGAGCATACAAATTAAAGACAATTATATTTAATGTTTATTTTATATTTGGACTAAGTAAAAAAGGGTCCAATAATATCTTATTCGATATGAGTTTTGTAATGTTTAATATTCATCAGTCAACGTGGGGTTAATAGGGTCTAATCAGACTACTATACAAAGAACATAATAGGGTTTTGGTCCCCGAGATTATTCACAACCTCTACTCCTCTATTTCCATCAGTTTGAGCGAGATACAGCTAGAGGCGAATCAAGTATGTGGAATATTAAGTCCTACAATCCGTATTCATATCTACCGTCATGAAATCAAGCACGCTTTCTAGTTAAAGATTATATGTAACCTTGAATATATCGCATAAAATGATTCGTGATTATGTAATTAGATCTAACATTAATAACTTCATTTACACAAGAGTTTATTAACTTTAACAAAATGATGCAACAAAAAACGTCGACATAAGTAAATATAAAATCAAAACTTGATAACTAAATGCAAACAGAACCAACACATAATTATAACATCACACAAGTAATACAAGAATTTAACAAAATTTAACTTTAAATACACACCATGTTGGGGATAGCAAGGATCGTCATAATCTCTTATAAGTATTCTGGATCAGAAAATGGTGAAAGACGTAGCAGATAATAAAGAATAACGAATTTCTAATTTCTAATTTTTTTTTTTAAAAAAAATTCTCATGAAAGTTTTCATCACAAACTTTTACACTCCAATCTTTAATTTGTATAAGTTTTTAAATAAATTTTCAATATGAACAATGACATATACACTATTTCTATTAACTTGTATTTAACAAGAAACTAGAAAAAAATATCTAAAGAATAAGTAGAGTCCATTGATATTCATAAACTGTATCTATATTACATTTCAAGCTTACAGAGATGGATGAATGAATGTTTAATATATACTATTACATAGTGAAATGACCTAGATCGTAACATAATTAGTTAAAAAAGTAAAGCTCTTTTTGGATAAAAGGTAATGATAGCTTATGACTAAAGTTGACTTTGTTGTTGACTTTTACTAGAGCCAACTTAGTATTACTAGTAAGTCTATTCTCATCAGTGCCCCTTTTAACTGGAAGCACCTGCAACAAATTATTCGGAATTACAGAAGCATTATGAACTTGTAAATTATTATCTGTAGATGTTGAATCATCTGTAGTTTGATGTGCATAAGAATGAGGTCGGAGTAAGCCCCACAGAATGAGGCCGGAGTAAAGAATGTAGGACCCAGTTTGGAAGAACAAGACCAATGAGGAACCTTCCTTAAACTTTTTGTAAGAATATCTGCAGTGTTATTTTTGGTCAAAACTTGGAACACGTTGATCAAGCCAGTAGTGATTTTTTTTTCTTAAGTGACAATCAAGTTCTATATGCTTCGTGCGAGCATGGTAAACTGGATTGGCAGCTAATTCAAGTGCAAACTTGTTATCACAATATAATGGGACATGTGCAGAAATAATACACCAAATTCGGTTAGAAGGCTCTTAAGCCATACAACCTCACAAGAAGCATCTGCTAACGCACGATATTCAGCTTTACAAGTGCTTCGAGAGGTCAAAGATTGTTTCTTAGATCGCCAAGAAATAGTAACGGGACCTAAAGAATAACAGTAACCACCAACAGAATTTCTATCAAAAGGATCACCATCCCAGTCACTATAACTGAATCCTTAAAAATGAAGATCATTATTAGCTGGGAAATATAAACCATGATGAGAAGTTAACTGAAAATAACGTCAAACCTTTTCAAAAGCAGCTAGATGTGCTTGTCTTGGAGCATGCTGACTTAGTAATTGGGCTGAGAAAGATATTTCAAGCCTGGAAGAAGTCAAGTATAACAATTTTCCAACAACGGCTCTGTAAAAAAGATGGATTGAGAATAAAAGGTCCAGAAAAATCAGTATTATAATGTTTGATATGAGGATCTAAGGGCATAGATAGAGGTTTGCAATGCTTCATATTGGCTGATTTCAAAAGATCAACTATGAACTTATTTTGACTTAGGAACAAACCTTTTTCATTCCTATGAACCTCCAGACCTAAATAAAACTTTACTGGGCCTAAATCTTTAATACTAAATCTCTGATATAGAAAAGTCTTGAGAGACTGAATCAAACTGAAATCATTCCCAGATAAAATAATGTTATTTACATAAAGAACTATGGCCACAAAGACTAGCCTCGCCTAAAAGTGAAAAAAACGATCAAGAAGAGATTGAGTATAACCAGCCTCTAATAAACATGAAGCTAACTTTGTAAATTATTCACGAGATGCTTGCTTCAAACCATATTGAGATTTATTTAATTTGCAAACCAGATTTGAGAAAGATTCAAAACGAACAGGATGATATCCCTGAGGTAACTGCATATAGACTTCTTCAGTAGGTCCCCATGTAAAAAAGCATTATTGATATCCAATTATTCAATAAACCATCCCTTTGCTACAACAATTTCCAGTAAACTCCTCACAGTAACAAGTTTAACTACTGGTGCAAAAGTGTCATGATAATTGTAATCCACACAAGCAGTTTGAGTATAGCCTTTGGCTACCAGACTGACTTTAAACCTCTCTACCTGATCATTAGGTAATTATTTCACCTTAAAAACTCATTTGCATCCAATTGGTGTCTTATAGCAGGTAAAGGCATTAGAGTCCAGGTGTTATTGGTTTCTAAAGTTTGAAGCTCCTTATTAATAGCTTCTACCCACCTAGGATCTTTAATAGCCTAGGAATAATGATGAGGTTAAAAAATAATTGTAGAATTATAAGCATAAGGCATAATTTATTGATTAACAATATTATAAGAATGATGTGAAAGATGCAAGGAAAACTGATTCAAAGAATCATTTGGAACAGAATGAACCACTGGTGAGGGAACAATTAATTTTGTGTGAAGAACTTGAGATGGAACAAACTTATTAGTGATATGATAATCTTGCCACCAATAGGCCTGGATTTATTTCTAGTAGATTGCCTTTAAATAGGTAAATGTGTTTGAGAGTTAATAGATGATGACTCAACAGTAGGAATAGAAACAGTAGGATTAATGGATACATAATTGACTAAAGATTCCGGAGAAGAAACAATAGAAACATCATCAAAAGAAACATAAGATGGTGTATGAATAGAAAATTCAGAAGACACTAGAACTGTATCCTCATGAGATAACCAATCTAAGAATTAATAAGAATTATAGGGTGTAAGACTAGTAGAAGAGACAGATTTTGAAGAATAAAGATGATATGGAAAGATATGCTCAAAAAATTTGACATGTCTGCTTGTAATAATAGGCTACATAGGCCATAAAAGACTGAAATTTAGCAAACATATGTTGTTTACTAGGAATCAAAAAAGTGCAAGTGGTCCAACTACAATCATCTACAATGGTAAAAAAATACTTGCAACCATGTGTAGTATTAATATGATATGGTCCCCAAGCATTCATGTGGACTAAAGCAAAAATAGAACAGCACGAGAAGAACTATGAGTAGAAAAATTTAACATTGTTTGCTTGGATAAAGGGCATACATGACATTCCTTACTACATGAAGTAAATTTATCAATGTCAGAAAGATGACTAAAAACAGAATTAGGAGCATGTCCTAAATGAAGATGCCAAAGTTTGGTACAAAAAAGAGAAACAATAGTTGATACAGAATGTAAACTACTGTTATGAGACACAGAAACACTAGCAGCTATAGATGGCTGAGAAAAATAGTAGAGACCATCTCTTTCAGCACCAGTGGCCAGACTTTTCACCTAATGCTGGTCCTGAAATGACAATGTTCAGGTAAGAATTGAAAAGTGATGCCAGAGTCATGTGTAAGCTTGGTAACAGACAAAAGATTATAATTAAAGTCAGGAACAAAATGAACATTAAGAAGAGTGATATCTGAATTGAGATGAACTATTCCTATCTGATTGACCATAATCATTTGACCATTAGGCAAATGTGAGTAGAATGTGAAGCATTTTACAGATTTGCAAATAATGATTTATCACAGCTCATATGATGGGGTACACTAGTATCAATAATTCACATGCTTCTCATGTTAAGAATGGAATATGAAAGCATGGAACAAGCCAAACCTGCCATAATGTTGGTAATATGATCCTCTAGTGTAGTGTATGTTTTTTTATTATGCATCATCTGATTCATTATATTGGACATTTGAGTAACTTGCTGCTGCAATTAATCCAAGGCTGTAGCAGAAGAACTAGAATCCTTTTGTCCTGGAGTAACCTGCACAGCTTGAGAAGATGCTTTAAAAACAGCAGTAGTTTGATTGTTAGATGCAAACTTTCATTTCCCTCCGCATTTTGGTGGATAACCAATCAACTTGAAATAGTTCTTCTTAAGACGACCATCCTTCTAACAGTAAGTACATTTCAAAGAAGACCTTTGTTAGGTATACGACATGTCTATTCCATCATAACGACCTAACAATGTCACTTTACATGAACAAATAGATTCTACTATTTGCATTAGTAATAAGTTTCAATGTACTTGTCTTGTTTGCTTTTCTAGACAGCTCAACTGTTATAATGAGCTTAGGGATCTCCTTGCAATATTCTTGTACATATTAATCATAGAATAAATCAATTTGGTAGAAGCTCAATGAAGATTGTTGAAGCAGCAAATTGAAGATAGAAGAATATTAAAGATAATTAGTTGTAGATATTTCTCTAAGTTAAATATCGTGAAGTCTAGAAGAGCTATATCCTGAAGTGATCAAAGCTATATCGTGAAGTCATCAATATTGACAAGTCAAATTGATCTATATCGAGAAGTCTCGTATAATGAAGTCTCACATCGTGAAGTCAAGATTAATCCATATCGTGAAGTCCTATATCGAGAAGTCTCAAGTTATGAAATCTAGATTTGTACTATGTCGGGATGTATGATGAGAAGGAGAATCAGAGTTCACGATATCTTCACTTAGCCAGTTCATTACAAGACAAATGAAGGTACAATTTCCAGAAATGAAGAAACAAATCACTGCAGCACATTGTACATGGAAATGATCCATGAACAGGTGTCAAGCCTACGGTTAAAACTTGGAGAGAAAGAAAAGGAAACACACACAGCTAAAGATAAGGAGCAAATATCATAATTATGGTGGTCTTGATGAAACTGCAACGTGTCTCATGCATAGTATAGGACTTCCAGCTATAAAAGGGTGTACACTATTCACAACACAATGTCTTATTAATAGTGTGCACACTCCATTCTTTTAGTTGTGTTACAGATTGAGAATTTACATTGTAATATCTTTCTCTCTCTATAAGCCAAACTCGAGAACTTTTTCTTGAGAAGAAACCAAGAAAAACACCATTGTTTTTCTTGTAGTTGTAGCAACAATTTCTTTATTCTTATATAAAGTAAATTGACCAAATATTGTGTGTTTGTTCTATTCTTATCTTTCATATTTTCACACACAATATTTATTCTTATCCTTCCAATTTTGAGAAAAAATTAGGAACGTTTTAACTAGTCATTCACCCTCCTCTGCCTAGTTTTGGGATCCTTTTTTTCTAACAACCTATTTGGAGCTGCAGATCCTTCAGCAGAATTATGATTATACCTAGTTGTAGTAGCATTAGCATTAACCAAGAAAGAAGTAGGACCACTTGAGCCATGTCTTTGTCTTTCTTCCTGCTTGATAAGAGAAAAGGCTTGTGCAATACTGGGCCAATGATTCATCATTAGAATTTGTCCTCGAGCAGATGAAAAACTGTTATTCAAACCCATTAAAAACTGCAGCAATTTCTTTCTTTGCTCTCTTTCATCCTGTAGTCTATGAGATTCACATTTACAACCAACTTTGCAAGGAATTAAAGGCTCCAGAGCAGTATACACATCCCATAAATCTCTATAAATTTATCACCTTTCTCCAAAGCATGTAAGTCCTTCAACACCTGATAAACACGATGACCATTGATGCTAGAGAATTGATCATTCAATTCACTCCCAAACCTCTTGTGCAGTGTTGACAAAATCTATGCCATTACTGATCTCATCAGATACGGTGTTCAAAATCCAGCTAATGACCAAGTCATTAACTCTGTCCCGTTGAGACCTTAATGGAGAATCATCTTCAAGCCTAGGAACATCACCATTAACCATTCCTAATTTGTTCTTTGCTGATAAAGTAATATAAAAAGACCGTTTCCAAGAACCATAATTCCCAGTTCCAGTAAGTTTCTTATAAATAAATCCTGGCTGATCTACATTTTACAGATAGAGTGGATGTGAATTAGACTTGAAAGAATTTCGATCCAATTCATCAGAGTTCTCTTCAACAGTTTCAACAAAATTCGAAGTATTAGCCATCAAGTTGATCGCATTATTTGCATTATTCACAACATTAACATAACTTCTTCTAATTGTCATTATATTCATAATCATAAAAACATAATTGCTTCAATCAAAAGAACACAAGAATACAAGAAGAATTACTGGAAAAACAGGAACGAATCTCTACGTTAGGCACATGACAGGTCTATACCATCATAAAAAGCCTACTCAAGTGATAATGTTATTTTACATAGTCAAATGGTTTCTACCATTTTGAGTAGTGATAGGTTCCCACAATACTTGTCTTGTCACTTGCATTATGTAATTACTTTATACTGCTCAATGATTATAATGAGCTTATGAGTTGTCAGTGTAACATTTAGTAAATATTAGTTTGAAATAAATATTTATGAAAAAAGTTCAATCGAAGATTGATCAGGCAGCAGAATGAAGTACAGATTGAATAAAGTTGTAGAAGACACTCCAAGCCAAATATAGTGAAGTCTAGAAGAGTTATACAGTGAAGTGGTGCAATGCTATATTGTATAGTTGAAGATGTCGTGAAGTCTACTACATCGCAAAGTCAGCATTTAGACTATTTCGTGAAGTCCTTATACCGTGAAGTCTAAAGCCTGAACTAGATTGCGATATCGTATAGTGTAGTCGAGATAATATGAGTTCACGATATTCTCAGCTGGGAAATTCTACTACAAGAAAAATAAAGATGTAATTCAGAGGTTAAGGGGACAATCAATGCAGCAGCTGGTACATGGAGGTGGTCCATGGACAAATGTCAAATCTACAGCAAAATTGAGAGAGGGAAAGGAGACACATTGCTAACAATACAGGAATGTGGTAACAGAATGACAAGAGGTAACGTGTCTTCACTGTATTGGCAAAACACCGCTCACTGAAATTGTGTGTGCACAGTTTGTGAGATGTAATATATATTCAGTGCATATCCTTCTTTAGTGAGTAGAAGAGAGAGAGATATTTTTGTATTGTTATTTTTTTCTTCTCTGTAAGCAAAGTTGAGAATTCATTTTCTTGAGAGATGCTAAGATAAATCATCTCTGGTTTATCTTGGGGTTGTAGTAATGATTTGCTTTATTAATATAAAGTAGATTGAATTAATATCGTGTGTTGCTCGTATTGTTTATTTACTGAATCACCCGATATTGTGTTTAGAGTTTTCAATTCGAAAAGAGTTTGATAACTAGTCATTCATCCCCCTCTGCTTAGTTGTTTTGAGGTTCTTGTTTCTAATACTCTACGTCTTCAAAAGAACGATAACAAAACTATTGTAGAGAGATGTATTGAAAAGAAAAGATTCATCGAGAAAGAGATTCACTCGAGAGATTTATCAAGATCCAAGAACATTTATCCAGAGAAAACTCAGACAAAACAGTAAACCAAGAGAATTTTAATAGATATTACCAGATTTAGGCGAAACACGGTGAAAAATGTCAGAAATTATTGTAAATCTTCATCAATCTTCAAGTGTAATCCGTAAGATCAATGAGATTATCGATGCGGAAGCAAAAACTAGCACGATCTATGCTCTGATACCATATTAACTTGTATTGAACAAAAAACTAGAACAAAATATCTAAAGAACAATTAGAATCTACTGATATTCAGAAACTGTGTCTAAATTACATTTCAAGCTTACAGAGAGACATGCATGAATGTTTATTATATACTATTACATAGTGAAATGACAGCTAGCTAGATGGTATAGAATTAGTTAGAAAAGTAAGGCTCTGTTTGAATAAAAGGTAATGATAACTTATGACTAAAGTTGACTTTGTTGTTGACTTTAACTAGAGTCAACTAACTATTACTAGTAAGTCTATTCTCATCAATTTCATAACCGAATAACGCATTTTTCTCATTAGGATTGACTTACCAGATATGATGGTTCGGACGCCTATTTCTAATACATGAGTAGCTTGTCCCGAAATTATTAAAGCTTAGTGAGTCATATGTGTATATGTGTAAATTTGAATGGTTGAAAAATAAATAAGACCATTTCATAAAAAATATATATCAAATCAAAATGTTCTAATATACATGGTCCCAAACCTATATCCTATTTATAAAGTTGGACTAAATAAAAATATCTTAAATCCAATTTCTTGGTCCAATATATCGAACTAACATTGATACAGATTTTGGTTCGGAGTGTATTAATTTAAAATACCTAAAATAATTTTTATAAGAAATCATTGTGATTCACATAATAGTTATATACTAAATTATTCAAAAAAACTAGCACAATAAGTCGCGCTTCGCGACGACACTATAATAATATTTTTTAAAAATTATTAAATATTAAATATTATTATTATTATTACTATTATAAAAAATGACAGTACACCATCTTTTTGACTATATTTGATATAAAATAATAAAGGTTAATTACTTAAATTTAAATACCATATAATATGTTTTACAATTAAATAGCCTGAATTATAAAACAAATCTCTAAAATTAACAGATTCATAACATCCTTAATTCTACCCGGACAAAAGTCGGCATTTGACTCACAAAATCAATCAAGCATTCCAAAATCATAAAATCAATCAAACAATAACACATATAGTTAAAGGAGAACCAATAATTCCAGGTGATGTGTTTGGAACTGTGTCCGACGTAATTTTGAAAAAAGAAGGGTGAGTTCTTTTATATATGTCTGAATAATAAAACAAACCTCTAAAATTAACTGATCCATAACATCCTTAATTCTACCCTGACAAAAGACTGCATTTGAATCACAAAATCAGTCAAGCATTCCGAAATCATAAAATCAATCAAACAATAACACATATAGTTAAAGGAGAACCAAGAATCAAGCCAAGTGATGTGTTTGGAACTATGTCCGACGTAATTGTGAAAAAGAAGGGTGAGTTCCTTTATATAGGTGTTGGGAGACTTAGTGGGCAAGTCTTCGTGCCTGATTGGGCTTTCAAATATCTAAAAGATAGAATGATATGACTTGGCGTCTAATAATCTAAGAGATAGAATCTGATTCTAACTTATCTTATCCGCTATAATTTTATAAAAAATAAAGATTTGCTTCCTTGTAGAATTATATGATTTGGATTTGACGTTACTAATCTGAGAGATAGAATCCAATTCTGACTTATCTTATCAAATATAATTTAGGTAATTGTAGTTTATCTAAGAGATAGAATCTAATTTTAACTTATCTTCTGTGCTATAATTTTATAAAAGATATGAATTTGCTTCCTTGTAGAATTTTATGACTTGGCATCTACTAATTTAACTAATAAAATCTGATTCTGACTTATCTTATCTGCTATAACTTTATAAAAGATATGAATTTGCTTTCTTGTAGAATTATATGACTTGGCGCAGAATCTGATTATGGCTTATCTTATCAGCTATAATTTAAGTAATTGCAGTTTTTAATATTTTTTAATTCAAAAAATTGAGAAAATTCGAAAAATAGAACGGGACGATCTAAGAAGTGCCACATAAACGCCTCCATCTTCTCCTTTATATTTAAATATATTGATTTATTATAATTTCTCATTAATTATACATGTATATTTTGAATATTAAAATAAGTATGGTTTTTCTACTATGTGCCCTAGGGCACACAATAAGTGCGGAAATTTATAAATTTGGGGCATTTTAATTAATGTAATTTTTGTGCATGCCGGGGTTCATCATTAGTTGATAAAAGTAACCGATCCAAATAATTTAAATTTATAAAATTTTCGCGATTATTGTGTGCTAGGCACCTGGCAGAAAATTCAAAATAAGTATTGAAAAAATCAAAGTTGAGGGACTTTGTTTGATTCACAGAAATTTTAGATATTAATTGTTGGAATCTGCATAGAACTTGAATCCACGGATATTCTACATAAAATTCAACTAAGTATATGAATTTGCAAAATACAAAAATTAATATTAATACAAATTTATTGGACTAAGGTCTCTCGACTCAATCAGAATTATCGTGGACTCACTATATTTCAATTTAAATTCTTTGATCATTTTATTCTATGAAATACTACTCCTCTCCTTTTTAAATGTATTTTAGACTTCTTTCAACTTTTTACACAATTTTTAAATAAGCATGAAAAATACTTTCGCATATTAGTTTTTACTTTTTTGCTAAATAAAAGTTATTCTGTATATTCTTATTCAAAAAATAATTTAACAAATAATATATGATGGTATCTTTTTAAGACAGCTAGAGTATCTCAGCCTTCACAAATTCTCTGAGACCTTTTTCCTTTCCGCAGATATAAAAACGTACACCTTTAGAATTAGCATTGAACAACTCAAAGATAAGTATATCTTATCATTTTATTTAGAATTATCAAGATGATAGGATGGAGTGATGTTTATAATGTAGTGGTAGCAATAGTACCACTCTATGTACCTTTGACCTTAGGATATGCCTCGGTGAAATGGTGGCATATGTTCAATCCTGAACAATGTTCTGCGATTAATCAGATGAATTTTTACTTCATCCTTCCTCTTTTTATATTTGAATTCACCTCTCACACAAACCCCTTCAAGATGAACTATATCTTTGTTGGTGGTGATGTTATTTGCAAGTGCTTTATTAGTGCACTACTATGGGTTTGGACTTATTTTTTTGATATCAGTTACGAATGGTCTATAACCAGCTTCTCTCTGTCTGCTATAAACAACAGTCTTGTTCTAGGATCTGTTGTTATGAGAGCCATGTATGGTTCTATAGGCCAGAATATTGTGATCCAATCCGCGGTTTTGCAGTTGATTATTTATGTTATGATTTTATTGTTCATGCTAGAAGTTAGACGTGCCAGGCTAGATTTTGATTCTGTGTCAGACATTGAAATGTCGGGGAAAGATTTGGAAGAAAATGAAGGTGTTGAAGAAATTGATGTTAGTGTGGTGAAGCCATCAGTTTGGGTATTGATAAAAATTGTGCTTGGTAAACTCGCTAAGAATCCCAACTGTGCTGCTTGTATTGCTGGTTTATTTTGGGCACTGCTAGCTGGCAGGTTTGTATATTAGCTCCATCCTTTTTTTTTTTTTTTTTTTTTTTTTTTTTTTTTTTTTTT
>PHNY01016881.1:8428-19200 GCA_003724115.2 Anethum foeniculum
CCACCCGTTACAAGACTAGAAACCGTAAGGCTGTTACTTGCTTTGGTAGCTAAGAATAGTTGGCAAGTTCATGATATGGATGTTAAAACAGTATTTTTAAATTGGGAGATAGAGGAAGATGTTTTTGTTGCACAACCAAAACGTTTTGAAAGACATGAATGTAAGCATTTGGTGTATAAATTGGTGAAGGCTCTTTACGGTTTGAGGCAAGCTCCGCGAGCTTGGTACTCGAAACTAAATAAATGCTTAATTGAACTTGGTTTTGAGAGATGCCCTTATGAGAACGCTGTTCACTTTAAAGGTAAAGGAGAAAACTGTTTACTGATAGCAGTTTATGTAGATGATATATTAATCACTGGTGCAAACAAGGAGAGAATTAAAGACTTCAAGCAGCAGATGGAAGAGAGATTCAAGATGACAGACTTGGGAAAACTCTGCTATTATCTGGGGATAGAAGTAAAGCAAAAGAAAAGTTCCATTGAACTCAAGCAGAATGGATATGCAGCAAAACTGCTTGAACGTGCAGGCTTAAAGGAATGCAATTCTACAAGATTTCCAATGGATCCAAAGGAGCAGGTCAGCAGGGATGAAGGAGGTCAATTGGTGGATCCAACGATGTACAGGAGTCTAATAGGAGGACTAAGGTATCTGGTAAATACTAGACCAGACATAGCTTTCTCAGTTGGAGTAGCTAGCAGATATATGGAGAAACCAACATCGATGCACATGAGATGGTTAAACGAATTCTTCGTTATATCAAAGATACATTGCACTATGGTTTAGTGTATAGCTCAAACAGTAAGAATAAAGTGATTTCAGGGTTCTCGGATAGTGATTTGGGTGGAATAGTTGACGACAGAAGAAGTACTGGTGGTGTGGTCTATTATCTGAATGAAAGTATAGTGTCATGGCTGTCTCAAAAACAGAGAGTAGTGGCATTATCTTCCTGTGAGGCCGAGTTCATGGCAGCTACAGCAGCTGCGTGTCAGGGTATTTGGTTGAGAAATATCATATACAAAATATTGGGAGAGAAAATTGGTCCAGTAGTGTTGTATATTGATAATAAGTCCGCTATTGATTTGGCAAAAAACCCTGTATTTCATGGCCGGAGTAAGCATATTGATATTTGTTTCCATTTCATTAGAGAGTGTGTGGAGCGTGGAGAAGTGATTATGAAGCATGTAAGGAGTGATATGCGGCGTGCAGATGGTCCGACTAAGGCATTGGCTGTGATAAAGTTTGAGAAAATGTGAAATTTGCTGGGTGTGCAGGAGCTCATGAAGCATACTTGAGATTAAAGGGGGGAATGTTGAGTTAATCTCAAATTTTATTTAATTATTTCAGTGTTTAATAATGTCGTTAGTAATGTTTTATTTCCAGCTGGTACATGACTTGGTATGCCAAGTTATGGAGTAGTTTTAGGAGTCTGTTTTGTTTTGCAGTTGTGGTGTATCTCCTGGTTTATAGGAGAGCAGTTTGTACTTTTTATTTAGACTTGTTTCATCAGATGAATAAGATTAGCCATTTTGTTTATCTCTATTCAAGTGTTGCAGATACTCTCAGCACAAATACACATTCCTGTATTCAGTTTTTCCTAAAAAATTATGAGGGGCCCATAGTTTTACATTTTGTATTGATCATTTCTCTCTCAACCCCTGGAATATGATGCTTATTTTTGTTTTAGTTATAGAAAATTGTGAGGGGCCCATAGTTTTACAATTTGTCTAGATAGTTTCTCTCTCCACCCTGGAATATGATCCTAAGGACACCTATCCTCCTCGCATAAAAAAAGGGACTTCTATTCTTCTCATAGAAAGTTACTATTGGACAAAGGATTACCAAATACCCGAGATTAAACCCTCGATGGAGCCATGCACTGATGACTATTGAAAAAGATAAGGATAAGTGACGTTTTTTATGAAATAATCAATCTTAGTTGACGACACGGATGCGTGCAACACGATTTTTCCAAAGAACAAAAATCTTAGTTCTCATTTTGTGATTATTCTTTCCTATTTTCTATATATTAAGAAAGCTATAGAAAATAAAAATTTATTTCTCCTAATTATATTTTTCAGAAAATTAATACTAAAAAATCATTTAAGGGTGCTTTTAACTCTAAATTAAGATAATTAGTCCCAAATTACAACTGTCACAGCTTAGTCATCCACATAATCATTCGATATCTTTAGCTCATCACAACTGTCATTATGACTTGCCGTAATTATCTAGATAAGCTTAGTCAGTTGTCATTACGACTAGTTGTAGTTATCTTGATAAGCTTGATCATTAGTTGGGCCTATGATAATTATGGGCTTTGTTCGGCCTACATGATTTCAATTGAGCTTTTAGGCCCATTGGGCCGAAGGAGGTGTTCCTCCAACATGTCGATGGACTTCGATCGGCTGAATTTGGAAATTCGAAGAGCAAAATACTGGAATCCATTTTCCGCTCAAGCCTAGGACAACAATTGTTGTAAATATCATGCAAACCGTAGCATAATTTGTTTCACTTAGCATTTTCGGTATTTTTCCTAGCATATTTTATATGCTTTTTTGGCTTTTTGTACCGCCTCGACATATTTTAGATACGTCTTCGATGATATTTAAGATTGTCATATTTGTTCGCAAATTTTTAGGGGATCGAGCAATTTGGGTTCAGAACTTCTATTTATAACTTAGCATATTTTATATTTTATACTTCTTCGGTTTCCATACCATATTTCAATTATTTTAATCCTTTTCGATTTTAGTATTTACCTTAGCGTAACTTGTTTGATTTACGCATCTTTGGTACTTAACCTAGCGTAATTTAGAATTTACGTAGTTTTGGTATTTTGCCTAGCATATTCGTATGCATATTCGGCTATGTTATGCTTCTTCGATTTTTTTACCTTAGCATATCACTTTGCGATTTTTGCCCCAGTTTTCAATGGACTAAGCTTTCCATTTTGGGGTTTTTGATTGTTAGGATCAATATGATCGCTTAATCCCGAATTTTACGCCTTATGTCTTAAAGACTCGAAATAATAGTTTCGAACAAGTATATATCTTCTTCGAGTTGTTTTCCTAGATATACTCTTCGTTCGTTAAGTGTGTGGAGAATTTTCATTCAATCAATCATTGAGTTTTAATAAGGTACTCGATAATGTACTTAACTCAAAACAGCAAAGACTAGTGTACTTATTTATAAAAGTAAAAGAACTTAACTACACATCTTCCCCCTTTCGCGGAATTGAAACAACTTAATAAATAAAAATGCTTATTTAAATAACTGCATAAATAATCTTAAGTGAATCTTTTTGGTAATACTTGCGCAGACGAGTGGCATGCCAAGTGTTTTTTATTGCCCTCCTCTCGGGACTCTGTGAATCCACATATGAACTTCATCTTCCTTTTGATACTGTCTCTCCCCACACACACAAATATATTCAATTAAAGTTGGACCTTTCAAGTAGGTTTTGAACATCTCACACAACATGATATTGTTGTGCCCCATGCTAACCATCAGTAATTCATACTTGTCGCAGTGGTCTTCGGGATCTCCTTTACCATTGAACTCCGTCATCCTAAAAACCTATTTCTCTTCGTCCGAGGGAGGACGATATTGTTCGATCTTTTCCGTCACAATTAGATCTCGGTCGAATCTTCTCTCTCGGAACATGACCTTTTCAATTCTATTGAGTCTCATTCGGGATAAGTCATACTGTTCTCCTTTGGATTCCAAGATTGCCACAACTTTTGATCTCCTTCGCCTAGGGTGTGAGTCGGAGTCCGTGGACTTGTCTTCCTCATCGTAGGGATATTTTTCCTTTCGGGGGCCTTCATCTCCTTGGGCTTCGGGGCCCTCCAGAGACGCTCGTAGCGCCTTTTATTCCAATTTTTTCCATAGTTGTAAATCGATGTCTATTTTTATTTCCCCCAACTAGAAATAAATAAGTTAGGTTAAACAAATAGGCTGGGCCATAGATAAGTTAGATATAAGTTCTAACTGGTCTTGTATGCTCATTTAAAAAATTTATTTTTCACCCACACATGTACTAAAATTAGTTTAAAATAAATATGTCATTTTTGTTTACATGACTACATAGCCCATGGCCCATATTGACAAAACCACTATCAATAATGCTATTGTGACAATTGCAAGTTATAACATTAATGAAATGAAAAATGAAAAATGAAAAAAGTTTATAATAAATACATATGTAGAAATTAAAAGATAATTCATAGTAGAAACTTAAGTAAAAAATAAAAATAAAGTGTGTTTATTTTTATAAAATATTTGAGAGTTACATTGTGAAGATAATATTGAACTAGTGGTCTTTAAAAGAAGATGATTTAAAATGGTTTAGTTAAATAATTTTAAAATTAAATAATTTATTATTTGGATTAGTTAATTTGGATTTTTATTATTAAGAATGACTTTGTGATTTAAATAATTATTTTAGATTTAAGTTTTTCTTGAAATTAAATAAATAGTACCCATTCCAACAAATTCACATACATGTAGTTTGAACTCTAGGCTAGGGCTCTGTTTAACATACACAGGTTATACACCAGGTTTTGTATAAAAGACACAAGCGAAAGTACACCCCTGTACTACTGTGTTTATTTCATATTATGGAGGAGAGAAAATTACTACTTCTCATTCATATTGAAAGGAAAATACATGTTGATATATAGATAGCGTACACTAGAAGTGGTGCCAACAAAATAGGAAAAACCTACCTGCCTCCTAGACTAATTCAAATACGCCTGATCTTATTCCACTACTTCCTGAAACTTCTCCACAACTAATTGACCCAGTCTATACTGGTATTCCTACAACTAATTAAAACAAAACAAATAAATAAATACTTAATTAAAAAATTTAAGACTAAATTCCAACAATCACCCCCTTAATCTTAAATTTGTCAACAACCCATTTTGCTTAGCTCGTCTAGCTTTCATCTTAACCCGTTTGGCTTTAAACTTCTCTGCCCATTTGGTAGTTAAACTTAGCCTATTTGGCTTTAAAGAATCGTGCCCATCTAGCACTTCTGTTTACCGGTCTAGCAACCATACTTTGTATAACAACGCTGCCTCATCATCCTCGATCTGTGCGAGATTTGCTTCTTGTCTCTTCTCTTGGATAACTCAATCCCACAGAGCTTCCTTCTTTTGCCTTAGACATCTCCATAGCCTGCTTTATGTGTTTAGGTTGGTATTTAGGCATGCACGGGCCAAGAACCCAAGTTCTGATACCACGTGTAGTTTGAACTCTAGGCTAGGGCTCTATTTAACATACACAGGTTATACACCAGGTTTTGTATAAAAGACACAAGCGAAAGTACACCCCTGTACTACTGTGTTTATTTCATGTTATGGAGGAGAGAAAATTACTACTTCTCATTCATATTCAAAGCAAAATACATGCTGATATATAGATAGCCTACACTAGAAGTGGTGCCAACAAAATAGGAAAAACCTACCTGCTTCCTAGACTAATTCAAATTCGCGTGATCTTATTCCACTACTTCCTCAAACTTGTCCACAACTAAATGACCCAGTCTATACTGGTATTCCTACAACTAATTAAAACAAAACAAATAAATAAATACTTAATTAACAAATTTAAGACTAAATTCCAACAATACACTCCCAACATAATAATTGAACCGGTGGAAAAATAAAGTTATTTAAAATAATTATGGCTAATACAATCAATCAAACATACCAATTATGGTAGCAATGGTGGTAAAAGCAAGTATATTTTATTAATGAAATACTGTATCTAAGCCTAATGCCTAACAATACTTAACATATGTTGAAGCCATTCTTAAATCTATATATTAGCATCAAATATAACAGGTCTATCACCATAAAACACTCCCAAACTTAGAAACTAATTTGACTTCTAAATATTTACATACTTCTTGTTTAGAAGGGATTGGTTCTAATACATTATTTTTTCATAGACTACAGCCTTATTTTTGTTTTAGTTATAGAAAATTATGAGGGGAACATAGTTTTACATTTTGTCTTGATAGTTTCTCTCTCAACCCCTGGAATATGATGCTTATTTTTGTTTTAGTTATAGAAAATTGTGAGGGGCCCATAGTTTTACATTTTGTCTTGATAGTTTCTCTCTCAACCCCTGGAATATGATGCTAAGGACACTTATCCTCATTGCATAAAAAAAAGGACTTATATTCTTCTCACAGAAAGTTACTATTGGACAAAGGATTACCAAATACCCGAGATTAAACCCTCGAAGGAGCCATGCACTGATGACTATTGAAAAAGATAAGGATATGTGACGTTTTTTATGAAATAATCAATCTTAGTTGACGACTTTGATTTTCTATAAAGAACTCCTACAAGGGATGCCTCCAACACGATTTTCTAAACAACAAACCCTAGAACCCAATTTCTCATTTTGTAATTATTCTTTCCTATTTTCTATATATTAAGAATGTTATGGAAAATAAAAAAAATTTCTCCTAATTATATTTTTCAGAAAATTAATACTAAAAAATCATTTAAGGGTGCTTTTAACACTTAATTAAGATAATTAGTCCGAAATTACAACTGTCACAGCTTAGTCATCCACATAATCATTCGATATCTTTAGCACATCACAGCTGTCATTATGACTTGCCGTAATTATCTAGATAAGCTTAGTTAGTTGTCATTACGAGTGGTTGTAGTTATCTTGATAAGCTTGGTCATTAGTTGGGCCTATGATAATTATGGGATTTGTTCGCCCTACATGATTTCAATTGAACTTTTAGGCCTATTGGGCCGAATGAGGTGTTCCTGTAACATGTCACTGGACTTCGATCGGCTGAATTTGGCCATTCGAAGAGCAAAATACTGGAATCCATTTTCGGCTCAAGCCTAGGACTACAACTTTTGTTAATATCATGCAAACCGTAGCATAATTTGTTTCACCTATGCATTTTCGGTATTTTTCCTAGCATATTTTAGATGCTTTTTTGGCTTTTTATCCCGCCTCGACATATTTTAGATACGTCTTCGATGATATTTAAGATTGCCATATTTGTCCGCAAATTTTTAAGGGATCGAGCAATTTGGGTTCAGAACTTCTATTTATAACTTAGCATATTTTATAATTTATGCTTCTTCGGTTTCCATACCATATTTCAATTATTTTATGCCTTTTCGGTTTTAGTATTTATCTTAGCGTAACTAGTTTGATTTATGCATCTTTGGTACTTAACCTAGTGTAATTTAGAATTTACGTAGTTTTTGTATTTTGCCTAGCATATTCGTATGCATATTCGACTATGTTATGCTTCTTTAATTTTTTTACCTTAGCATATCACTTTGCCATTTTTTCCCCAGTTTTCAAGGGCCTAAGCTTGACATTTCGGGTTTTTTGATTGTTAGGATCAATACGATCGCCCAATCCCGAATTTTAAGCCTTATGTCTTAAAGACTCGAAATAATAGTTTCGAACAAGTATATATCTTCTTCGGGTTGTTTTCCTATATATACTCTTCGTTCGTTAAGTGTGTGGAGAATTTTCATTCAACCAATCATTGAGTTTTAGTAAGGTACTCAATAATGTACTTAACTCAAAGTAGCAAAGACTAGTGTACTTATTTATAAAAGTAAAAGAATTTAACTATACCTCTTCCCCCTTTCGCGGAATTGAAACAGCTTAATAAATAAAAATGCTTATTTAAATAACTGCATAAATAATCTTAAGTGAATCTTTTTGGTAATACTTGCGCAGACGAGTGGCATGCCAAGTGTTTTTTATTGCCGTCCTCTCGGGACTCTGTGTATCCACCTATGAAATTCATCTTCCTTTGGAAACTCTCTCCCCACACACACACATATATATTCAATTGAAGTCGTACCATTCAAGTAGGTTTTGAACATCTCACACAACATGATATTGTTGTGCCCCATGCCAACCATCAGTAATTCGTACTTGTTGCAGTGGTCTTCAGGATCTCCCTTACCATTGAACTCCGTCATCCTAAAAACCTATTTCTCTTCGTCCGAGAGAGGACGATATTGTTCGATCTCTTCCGTCACAAGTAGATATCGGTCGAATCTTCTCTCTCCGAACATGACCTTTTCAATTCTATTGAGCCTCATTCGGTATAAGTCATCCTGTTCTCCTTTGGATCCCGAGATTGCCACAACTTTTGATCTCCTTCGCCTAGGGTGTGAGTCGGAGTCCGTGGACTTGTCTTCCTCATCGTAGGGATATTTTTCCTTTCGGGGGCCTTGGTCTCCTCGGGCTTTGGGGCCTTGGTCTTCCTCAGCTGGTGTATTTGTCATTATTTTGGTTTCTTAAAATTTTGCTTGAGATTTCCCACAAACGGCGCCAAATGGTGGAACCAAATTCCTGTAGGGCGGATCCTTAGAACTGTCCTCAATCAGACCTACAAGGAAAAGAATGCGAGGGATTTCCCCCCGATTCACCTACGGTGTGAGAAACAGTAATTTGGTTCTAATAGGTTTAAAGGAATGCAAGAACTTATGAGAAGAGGTGTGAATAATTATGTATGTTGTTCTGTGTAAACCCGTGACTATTGATAGATGAAATCTCCTCAATTATAGGGTGATTTAGAGATATTCGGGGATATTATATCCTTTGATGGGGGAAGAGACAATCATTCGTTATCTTTAGCTCATCACAGCTGTCATTATAAATGGTTGTAGTTATCCACATAAGCTTAGTCATAGTTTTCATTAAGACTGGTTGTAGTTATCTTCATAAGCTTGGTCATTAGCTGGGCCTGTGTTAATTATGGGCTTTGTTCGGCCTTAAGAATTTCAATTAAACTTTTAGGCACATTGGTCCGAAGCAGGTGTTCCTCCAACATTGAGTAAGTAATGGGATATAGCTATTTTTTATTATAATGTCATCCTTTATAGAAGTAAGAGGTACGAAATTTCTCAATAAATTCTTGGCAGTCTATTGTAATATCATACAATTTTCTTATTTACTTTTGATAATGGGATAACCATAACTTGAACATAAAATAAAATAAAGACTTGTTCACTAAGATAAGATATAATTAGCATAAAAATCGAATTTAAATTATTGAAAGCAAAAACAACAGTAATAAGGATAATTCCAACATGGAGTTACACATATAACTCATAAGAAAATCTACAAACCAACTATTCTGATAGCAACATTATTTACTTCAAAATAACCACTATATTCTATCTAGCATCTTCTACCTGAGGTGGCACAGTGAACCCAAAGATATTAGACGCTCCTCCTACACACTCTTCTCATATATATCCTTTGTACCTATCTATATCCTTTGATTAGGATTTTTTAGTAAGCGCCTTCTGTATAAAATGTCAAATATATCCAACTTTTCAAGGCCCAATTTGTCTTTCATGGGTTTGAATATCATGGGCCAATATACTTTGAAATTTTCATGTAAATAATAGTATGACTTTTTGTTACAAATTTTAAAAATGTTGTTCTACTTTGGAAAAAATTAGGATTTTAGAAATTGTACTCCATTTAGTATATAAAATTTATTAAAAAAAAAATATGTAAAAAATTTTAAAACTTAAAAATATGTAAAGGATTATTGCCCAAATTTATGGTGTCTTGTAAATGAAATGAGATTCAAAAATAAAATGGTACGGGTTTTATAAAAATTATTAACTTAAAATAAGGTATTTTCAAAAATTATAAATTTAATTTAATTAGATGATATATCAATTCACTAGTAACCTCTACTCATAATAATATAAGTAATACACTTAAACCTCCAGTAACTAATATGAGATAAAGTAATAACTTCTATTAAGTAATAAATTTTTATGTTGTTAAGTAATAATTTCGCTTAATGCATAAGATAATAAAAATTTTAAAACTAATTAAAGGCTCGAAAATATATAAAGTACTAATTCTATAATATTATAAATAATTTATATATTTATTGTACAATATTAATTTTTTATAAAATATGAATCTATTGTGGCCTAAATCTACTTTCCACCGTAACTAAACTAACCTCTTCCTTGACATTGACTTTTTGTAAACCATATAGGACCTCTGGGTATACTTTGTTCATGTTATAAAAAATAATCAATCGTCCTTGACTTTTTGTAAAGAATCCATGATCTCTAGTATATTTAGTTTTACATAAAATGTATTATAAGGAGTATAAATATTATTCAAAATAAATTATAATTATAAATAATATAAAAATTGTGTGTAAATTAATAAATATTACTTTATCTATGAAGTAATAAAATATTATTATACACATAAAGTAATTTTTTTTCTTGGTCCCAAACTTATTACTTTCAAAAGGTTTAGGTGCACAGTGTACAAAGTCTACTATGTACAAAGTCTATAAGATCTAATATAACTTACAAATTAATTGGCATGTACAAATTAATATTTAGAAGATAAAATTTAATCAAATACAATTTCTAGAGGTACAAGATAGGATATAAAATTTGAAAAAAATATATTAATATTTTTATATTTTGAGTGGGAATGGTAAGTAGGTACATGGAGCATCCAACATTGTTACATTTGAATGCAGTGAAGAGCATACTAAGTTGTGTAAAATGTACATTGGAACTTGATCGGGCACATATTCAAAGACGATGGGGAATAATGTTTTAACAAAATTCTCAGACAGTGATTTATCTGGTCATGTTAATGACAGACCAAGTAGGGGGTGGTTTTGTGCTTGAATAAAAGCTTAAAAGCATGGGTCTCACAGAAACAAAGATGCGTAGCTTTGTCCTCCTGTGTGAAGCCGAATTTAT
>PHNY01016890.1:1811-16145 GCA_003724115.2 Anethum foeniculum
AAAGATATATGCATCAGATGGGAGAAATTTTAATGTGAGAGAGAGATACTTTAGAATTTGAATTATTGATTTTGGGGAAATGTTGTGTACATATAATGTTGTGTACATATGTCAGTAGCTATCATGTGCAGGTCAAAAGCACCTCAAAGTTTGAAAATTTAAAAAAAAAGCAAGTAATGGCATAAAAGGTAATTAAGAGTGAAGTTTTGGGGTTGGGGATGCAAATTGGCTGATAACAGGATTTATGATTCAAAGGATGTTTTGCAGAGCTCAACCTGATAAGAGACTATTTAAAAGGAAACCAAAGGATGAGCATCCACAAAGTGACCGTCTGGTATTCTGGTTTGCTCCTCGTACGCTACATTCTATATCAAAGTTTCTCCAATGCAGATGATTAGCATGTGTGACGAGTAATTGTCCATGAACACGTAATCTTTTTTAAGGATGTAACTATAAATATTAAAAAAAATATGTGCATTTTTAATGTACCTATTTTTTTCTTTGAAATAGTACATGTATTTCTTTTCCTTTTTTTTTTTAGTAAAAAGAGTTTCATTAAATAGAAGCATCATACAGCAAAGTCTCCAACAACATTCTCGGAGTAGACGTATAAACGCTTTGGCATTCTAGCAAACAAGGTAATCTAGCCATCAATTGGGCTGCTTTGTTTACTTGCCGTTTAGCAAAAGTAACCGACAATCCCGGTTTAGATCGGATAATTAGGCGACAATCATCCAGAGCAAAACCAACCTCTAGCGAATTGTCATGTGAATGATTAAGTGATTGAACTGATAGGAGAGAATCTGTCTTGATTTCAACTCTGCTATATGGTAAAGAAGACAACCAGCAAAGTCCCTCATTGATAGGAGCAACCTCTGCCTCTAAAACTGAGTTCACCATCGCCATTCTCTTAACTTTTCCAATAATTAACTTACCTTGGTGATCACGAAGAAGGAGACCAACTGAAAAGGTATTATCACCTAGCTTGATTGCTGCATTAGTATTCAGCTTAAAAGATCCCGCTTTTGGAGGTTTCCATCTGTGAGAAACAGACTGATGGTTTGAACTGTTAGTGTGTAAACTTGTAGCTCTATTCTCCTTTGCCAGCTTCCAATCAGCAAAATACTTGACACTCCAGTCCATAGCGATCATACCGCTAACTGTTTTATTCTCCCACACTTTTTTGTTGCGAAAGAACCATATCCCCTATAACACTCTGGCTATCAGAACTATTTCCTCATGACTTGCCTCACTCAGTTTTCGAAGCAACCAAGCTGGTGCATCCTCTACACCACTCATGTCAAAGGAAATTCCTACATACTGCCAGCATCTTTTGGCAAAAGGGCAATCAAAAGACACGTGCAATAGGTGTTCTAAATCTGAAACACACATAGGGCAAATGATTAGAAGATTCACTCCTTTAGCTTTCAATTTGTTTCTTACCGGGACATTATTACGTCCAAATATCCATAAGTCTGAACCTTATGAGGGACATTTATCCTCCAGAGTTTATTCTAACCTTTGCACTGCACATTGCTTGTGTTACTCATATTCATACTACACCAATGTTGGTACCCCGTTTTGACATTATACTGACCCATTCACTGATTGAGCTCCATTTTTAATTAAAACAGCCCAAAATATGGTAACATAGAATTCTACGTAAAATAGAAATCCAGAGGTGAAATCAAAATACGGTGAAACCAAAATATGGTGAAACCAAGGACCACAAAAATGTAAAATAGAAATCTAAGGGTGAAACCAAAATATGGTGAAACCAAGTATCACTGAAAAAGGGTTTCGCTTATTAATAAAGGTTATAGATTAATATTATTGAAATATAAGTGTGTACCATATTTTAATAATTTTTAACATTTTAGGTTTCACCAATCCCCTTTGAGTTTTAGAAATATTTAAAAAGAAAGTAATAAAAAGTACATTGATTTAGGGTTTAGGGACCGTAGAACCTATCTATAATTTAAATCTTGGACCCTAATTAAATAGTTTTTAATTTTTTAGGGTTCAATAATTTACTATTTGGGTTTTAGAAATATTAAAAATTGAATAAAATACAAAGCTAATTTATCAAATTTTAACATTTAGGATTCACCAATCCCCTTTTGAGTTTTAGAAATATTAAGAAAAAATTTAATAAAAGGTGCACCAATTTATGGTTTAGGCCCTAAATCCTGGAACCTAAACTCTAATTTAATATTTTAGAATTTCAAAATTTTTGATTTGGATTTTGAAAATATTAAAATTGAATAAAAAACACGGTGATTTAATAAAAAATAAAATTGTACAAAACGTTACTTGAAGTAACGTTTGGCATGACGAAAAAAAGAAAAAAAGAATGAAGAAACTATAAATGCTAAATCATCTGGCGTTAGTATGGAAAAAATGAAAAAAAGAAATTGATGAAAACCAAAATGCTAGGCGATTAGACAAACACTATTCATTCCCGCGTTTCTTAGTGCTATTTGGACCATTTTTACATGTGTCATTGTGGGCATTTTTTTATCGTAAATGTGTTCATACAGACCAACACCCAATAGAATCCTTATCTCTATTTAAGATAAAATATAAAATATTGATTTTTCGAGATTTAATATAAGTTCACCTTCAATAATACTTACTATATTTACTTTTAATTTTTTTATTATTACATGTTATTTGAACTTATACGAGACAAAAGATAGTAAAAAAAAATATATTTTAATAAATATATTATGTAATATTAGAACAGGGGAGACATAAGATACTACTTGTCCCTTTATCAAAAATATTTTAAGAGTCTTGGGAATTAGAAATACAGAAAAACGAAATTGAAAACTTTTTGTATGCTTATTATGCCTCGGATTTATTTATTTATTTTGAAACATCAAGCCTCAGATTTACAAGTCCGTATAGTTTGGTAGTGTTGGCAGGTTTGTCAAAAGAATAAGGCGCTAAAATTTACCCAGCAGTTAAAGACCAAACTATCTTCAATTCAACTGTCTGATGCAAATCTCGTAAATTATAATTTCAACTCCTCATTTGATCTCAGCCCATCTGAAAGTTGAGATTTTTAGATTTCTAAGAGCCCATTAAATATATACACACATATATAATGGACAGAGAAGAACAAGATTCAAGAATTCTAAATTCTAAGTTTGTGCTGGATCATGTTGGTGAGGTTTCTGTTACCCTTAATTCAGATGGGCTTTCTTGGACCAAAGTTGATTCTTTTAATAAAAATGTAAGTCTTTAACATATTTTTATCTGTTGTGTTTTTTTTTTTTTTCAAGATTGGCTTTAATGTTCTTGGGTTTTTACTGTTGTATGTTATCTTCTTGTTTGTGTGTTGATTGTGAAATTTATTTGATGGGTTCTGTAAAGATTCAATTTTTAGCATTTATTTGTGATGGGGTATGATCATTGCTGTGAAAGTTGGGTTGAATTGTTAAATTTGGAATTATTTGGTTGTAAAATGGTAAAATGGAACTAGCATTGGAGTTGAAGTTCTATTTTAGTGCCAAAGCCTATTTTGCTCTAACTAACTAGGAGTCTGGATGACATTTATAGAACTGAAAAAAAAAAAAGTTGTTTTAGATTATATAGGAGTTAGAATGTTAAGCTATTAGTTATGAGTAATTTGTGGGATAAGTACGCTGTTTGGTGTGTTGTCTTACTGAGGAGCTTGTTGTTGTTGATACTCTGTAGTGTCAATAATATATCTGCCTGTATTAACTTCTGTTATTTGCGGTAGAATGACACCGGATCATCTTGTTTGGGCAAGCAGTCGGTTCCAAAAAGGGATACTACAATTGAATACTCTGATGCATATGCAGTTGAGTTCATTGATTGGGGTTTGATTCATGAACCTGCTCCCGGAAAGGCCCCTGGTCGCCTTCTCGGCCGCACATCGGAGGTCACTTGCTTTGTTTTTATCCTAATATTGTCTTTACAGTCCCTCGTATTTGATGATTATAAGGGCGCCAATCTTTTGACAGGTAACTTTCCTATTTTCTGCTGCAGATGTTTCGTTTCAAGATACACTGTGTACGGAGGTCAAAGACTCAGACTTCCCTTTGGAAAACGTCTTTTTATACTTTTGGTCACAAGGATTCAAAAACATGTCATTTATGGGTGGCTCGTATTAATTTCTCTCTAGACATGGAAGCAGGGCGACCTAAAAGTCTTTTGGTATGTTGATTAATACATATACATTGATATGGTATGCAAGACTGGCAATTCTTACATAAGTATTTAATGAAATACACTGGCAGTAAAAGAATTCCAGATTTAATAATGATTGACTAGGTTTTTGTTAATCCGAGGAGTGGAAAAGGAAATGGCTGTCATACTTGGGACGAGGTGGCTCCTATATTTCGTCTCGCTCAAGTACAAACAAAGGCAAGTTTGGTAATCGTATTTGGATTTTCAATTATTTATAATGTACTTGTCTGTGCACTGCTGCATTTTCTATTATTCAATTATCTTATTCCTTTTTATGGTTCTATAAGAAGCTGAGTAGTATCTTCATGTATTTTAGTATTATTGGAGTAATTAAATCGTAAGCTACATATGAAAGTCAAAAGATTACAGTAAGAGCTCTCAACTCACATCTTTCAAGAGGCAAATTAAGGAAAATTAAAGCTAGAAAATTTACTTGTGGAGCTGATAATCGTTAATGCCAATTTCTGACAAAATTATATGAATATATCAAGAACTAGATGGCTTATAATGTGACCTAATCATTCAGCCAGATGATTTAATTGGCTTAATATGTTAAGAATGTATTGATGACCTTGGGGCTTGGGCGATATAAATATGATGGCTTGGCACTTCTTGAGTTTGGTTGAATACTAAGTTGTTTACTGTGTTTGTATTGAAGAATTTAGAATATAAATTTACGCCCCCATATTAGTGGGAGCCTGAGCCAGTTCTCTCCCAGCCCTTGAAATGGTTAGGAAAGAGTGAAGACACTTTCTTTACCTTATTAACAGACTCTAGGAATTGCTTTTCCAAAGTTAATAGTTCTTTACTTATTTAGATATTAGTTAATATTCAAATGTAATATATAGTTAATTCTAGTAACGCACATATGCTATTAGTGTTTTACGTTCGGCTTGTTCTTTAGGTGCTTGTGACACGCAGGGCAGGACAAGCTTTCGATGCAACGTCTGGTATTTCAAATAGGGAGCTCAACCGTTATGATGGCATACTCGCTGTTGTAAGTATCAAAAATCCTACATGACTTTATGTTTATCCCTCAACATGTTGCTTAGGACTCGTTTCTGTTTTTGTAGAAAAAAATCACCTAACCATTTTCCTTAAAGTTTAACAAATAGTGTCTGTATTGCTATTTTTAACACCTTGTAATTGATTACAGTGCCTCTATTCCAACAATCTATATATTAAATTGATTGACTTTGCTAACAAATTTTCTTCTCTTCTCTGATTTGGCTCCAGGGTGGTGATGGTTTTTTCAATGAAATCCTCAATGGACTTCTCTTGTCAAGGCATAAAGCTCCTTATCCTCCATCCCCCAATGATTTTGGTCCTTCAGTTAATAAAGACGACAATAACTTGGTTTATTTGAAAGAAACTTGTGTGGGAACTTCAGAACCTATTAAGTCGCAAACAAAAAATCTCAGTACGTAGCACTTCATGCGAATTTATTTATTCTCCGTAGTTTGTTAATTGTATCACACTTATCATGGTTATCTTAATTTTCAGGACCAGAAGATATACGTGATTCAGGTTGGTCTCTATGTAAATGTTCTACCTTGTACATAACTATTTAAATAGTGGATACAAGACAATTATGGAACACAGAGCACACTCTTATTGCACAATTGGTGCTTATTGTTTTCACAGTAGCAGACCGAGAAGACAACTTTCAATTCCCCAATGAACGGTTTAGACTTGGACTCATTCCTGCAGGTTCAACAGATGCTATTGTGATGTGGTATTTTCTTGTGTTGCGAGTCATCCCTCTTTCAAGCAATATATGCCATTCAGTACTAGCTGCAAATTTGTCATAAATAATATGTTCATTTTGTAGTTTGCAAGTGCATCCTTCCCTAAGAAAAACAATCATATTGAAGTTTAGACATTTTCTAAGGCTAATTGGTCTAAAGTTTCTTAAAAGATTGAGTTTACACCAGTCACTTTTGTAGTATATTTACATGTAAAATCACATACTGCAGAATGTTATTTGGAAAATGTCTAAACAATGAATTAGAGAATGTAGTGTTGCACGTATTTTCAAGTGAATGAAAAATACATAGGGAAAGGTTAATGCATATAAAGCTGATAGGACAAACAAGGTCTTCATCCTGAATTCTAACCACTTGAACTAAAGAAAACAATTGGGTTGCATAAATTTGCTTGTATGACACCAGAAGTACCTCACTGGTCAAAAACAATGGACAAATACACAATCAATTTTATATATCAGTGATTGTCTTATACTAGGCGAAACTTTGTAGATGAATTCTTTAGTTGATGATTACAATAATTGTGTAGCAAAACTTGTATCTTATCCTCTGAGTTATAGATGTGAGGATATGTACTCTCTTATTTACCGTACAAAAGTTGCAATGTGAAATAGATTTCCACCTTGATATTCGATGCAATGTCCGAATGAGGACACAAACAATTATGTCAATGTTTGATTAGGCCAAATCACAAGTCTGAGGCATATCTTTGAGCATTCAACGCTGTGATAAACTACATTATATAAACTTGAGACCAGGTGGCAGTTGCTGCTATTGCTTAATATTTATAATTTATCCTTACATTTTCCGATGATTAGACTTGATGCATGGAAAATGTGAAGAAACATTACTTTGCATGTTTTAAGATAAGCATCAGGAAACTGTTAGTGAGTTGCATATGTCCTTTAGCTTTTTCTGGCATGAAATTTTTTTTGGGCAGCAGCCTAATACAGATATTATTTTAATTGAGACAAACTTATTATTAAATTCAATCTGCCGGCATTTCAATATTCAAACCTGAAGCGCAGTCATGTAATTGAGTTCAATTCATCATTTACAGTAATATTTATTGTCATTTTAAAATGCAAATATGCCACAACACAAATGGTCATAAAATTTTCTATCAGTTTTCTCGAGCTCTAGCCATACTCGTTTATCATAAGAATACTTTTTCCTTCGCATTCAACATTTTATTGTTTTTGTGTTTTAAACAGGGAACTTGTGGCAGATGTAATGCTTAGTTTGTTATGTAACTAGACAGTGGCTATTCTGATCTAATACCTAATTGAGTTTAGTATCATAATCTTTTACTGTTAAACACTGTTAGCTGTATGGGAATATGATTTTAGCTAAGAGCACATTGACCTTCTGTTTGCAGTACTACTGGAGCTCGAGATCCGACAACATCGGCATTACATATAGTCCTTGGTAAAAGGATTAGCCTTGACATTGCTCAGATTGTGAGGTGGAAAGCTACCTTTACATCAAAGGAAGAGATTTCCGTACGTTATGCAGCTTCTTTTGCTGGGTAATTAGTTAATGGTGCTTGTACTGTGCAGAGAGGATATGAGGATATTTATTTAGAGTTATCCATACCAGATTCATCCAAATTTTTATCATAGTCTCTTATATTGATTTTAGATCATCATCTCATCCCAATTCTTCACCTGAAATTAGGTATGGATTCTACGGTGATGTCATTACAGAAAGTGAAAGATATCGGTGGATGGGCCCCAAGAGATATGATTATGCAGGGACAAAAGTGTTTCTTAGACACAGGTATGCCCATTATGTGCAAGTGCTTTCTTTCTCTTTATAGTACTTAAAACTTATAGGTACATTACTGTAATACCTTTATAAAGTCCTGGAGATGGCAGAAGTGATGGAGTTCTGAAATGTTTTAACATTTTCTATCTATTACTGATTTATATTTCTTGGTTGGTGCTTGGTGGTCCTATTTTTTATTACCCTTGAAAATTCAATTTTATTGTTAATTCCATTTTTTCTTCATTTAGTTTATATGAAGCAGAGGTGACATATGTGGAAGACATAAAAGATGAAAATAGCAGTGCTGGTTGCAGAGCAAAATCCCTACCTAAAAAGTCAGAAAGAGTTGCTTGTCGTGTTAAATGTGATGTTTGTAATACAAAACCGGTCCAAATGTCAGAACCTCCAATCAGAGAGTCACACCTACATGATTTAAAATGGTTGAGGTCTAGAGGGAAATTTATTAGTGTTGGTGCTGCAGTAATATCTTGCCGTAATGAGAAGGCACCTGATGGTTTGGTGGCTGATGCACACCTTTCAGATGGTTTCCTTCACCTTTTATTGATCAAGGACTGCCCCAGAGCATCTTACCTGTGGTATATATGCATATCTCCGTACATCCCTATTTTGTTCAGTAGTCCCTGAGATATATACATAAGTTAAAGATGAATAGGTCTGATTAAGCAGATAGAATCAGGATTGTAGTATCAGCTTCAAACTTTACAGAAAGCCTCACTAGAATTTGACAAAAAGGCTAGTTTACAGAATAATTTTTTTATTCTTTTTTCATTTTTCATATATACAGGCATCTAACTCATCTTGCAAGGAAGGGAGGGCATCCGCTGAACTTTGAGTTTGTGGAGCACCATAAAGTATGAATTCTCTCGTGATATCCCCTTGTTCTTTTATCATAATTAGCATGTTTAAAGTCTTGATATATATTTTTCTGTATCTAGACCTTGGCTTTTACATTCACATCTATCGGCAAAGAGAGTACGTGGAACGTGGACGGCGAGCTCTTTTCCGCCCATCAACTTTCAGCACAAGTATTTAGAGGCCTGGTCAGCCTATTTGCTGCTGGCCCTGAGGTTTAACTTACACCCCTCAGAACATGACATTACAAAATCAACTGTCAGCACAAGTATTTATGAGGCCTGGTCAACCTATATGCTGCTGGCCCTGAGGTTCAACATACACCCCTCAAAACATGACACTATAAAATTTTCTATTTTACCCTCTTCAGGTAAATCTGTATCATTGCTATCTTTCCGTCATGGTCTTTAATTGTAGCCAATTTGATGAGTTGTGGTGGTAAATGTAATTATATAAACTTAATGTCAATCTAAAAAAAAATTCCGAACTTCTAATTTTCTTCCCCTATGCCAACCCCAGACATATTGCAAAGCAACATTGAAATCCTCTTATATTATATCACCAGCCACCTACCATATGAGAAATCTCAAACACACTTTGCTCCAGTCTGATCATATTTTCTAAGCCAGTTGACTTTTAACAACTTAACTCATTTATCTGATATTTAGTTGTTGGCCTATGATTTAATTGAATCAAAACTATTTGATTATTACTCATTTATCTGATATTCGAGCTTTTAGGATTGGAATTTACAACTTTTAATTGATTGTTGTGAACAGTTGTGATGAATATTGTTGCAGAAACCCAACTCCCCATGAATGTTCGGTATAAAATTTCTGCATTGAAGTACATTGTAATGCTTTTGCTACAGGATACCAGATATTAAAATGCACGAAACGAAAAGGGTAGGTAGTGTTTTAATCAAGCGCAAGCAGTAGACTCCATATATGGTAACGCATAGACATACTTGAGGCCTTGATCATAATAAAATTTGTAAACAACTGGATCAAATTCCCACAGCTTCACAACACTTTTATCCGCAAAGTTGTAACGGACAATCTTACCACCAGGCATCTCCAATACCAAGAAAGAGCCATCTTCTTCTTTTCCTCTTCTCACAAGAGAAAGTATATTGAAGGCGTAACCATAGCGGTCATTCGTAATAATCTCTGTAAAAACATCGGATATCGCAGATAAATCAACTTCATACTTCACAAACCACCCTGAGTAATCTAATGCCATCTCATACACATTGAACAAATAAGTGGAGTCGGAATACACTTCAACCAGATGCCAATGGCCCTCAGACTCTCCGATATAAGTAGCTACCTGCTCATGAAATTCCTGCCCATCCAATTCATCTGCGTTATCGTGCTTCATAGGCATTGGCAGTTGTTCTACTCTCTCTTCCTCAACGTTGAAGTACAAAGCGTACGGCTCATCACTCCAAAAACTACTGTCGACGAAACCCTTCCACCAGTGAACAGAACCCCTCCAGTATACACAAGTTTGGAATTCAGTGAACTTTGGTGCTTTAAAAGGTTGACCAGAGACTCTCCATAATCTAGTTTCAGACGAATAAATCTCAATCTGAAAAAGTTTACCATCCCTTTCAGAGCGTCTGACACAAACAACTTTGTAGTAAGGCGATTTTACAGGATCAAAGGCTAAATTCATACCACATACATATTTCGAATATTTATGATTAATTCGAGGAAGGATGGAGAATTGCTTAGTGGTGGGGTTGTACACATAATATCTACGATTAAATGTACGTGCTCGATAGCTAGCACATAACAGTAGCCCATTGCAAGACTGTAGAACTGATATGCCTGAACCTAAAGGGTCATGAACAAAATCAAGAGTTCTAAAGGGGATTTTACAATCATCACTCCTGTCAAGAGGAATGAACTGGTATTCGGGGTTGCTTCTGCAGGAGAAAATGATGAAGAAGAGGGCAGAGGCTGAGGGAAGAGGGTTGCCAAGACGAGCAAAGCGTGGATTAGTAATGAGAGATAACCACTGTTCGGATACAGATTTAAACCCCATAAGTGTATTAATGGGGACATGTAACAGAATCTCGATTAGAAGATCTTCGTTCCAAGAAACTTTGACAGCAGATGTTATTACAGGTGAGATTTTCAGGTCAGGATTAAACGATGAAACAGGAATAAGTTGTTGGGATGTTCGGCTTCTTTTTGTTCCCATCTTAAATATTTTAGTTTCAATGTTGTTACCATACTGGTGTGCATAGTGAGACGGAGACCAGCTCCATATAAATATACATACCGCTGGCTTATCTTGCATACCAATCCATAATTATATATTGCATTAGATAGCCAATCACATCCAGGTGAGAATTCCTGAATACACTTCACATCCAGTCGCCCTCGCTGATGTATCATTCAGATTAAAATGGTCTGATTATATAATTTGCTAAGCAGGTTGACTTTAACGAGATGAAAGAAATGGGACTAATCACATCTCAAATGGACACGTGGCAGCTTAAGTCTTTTATCAAGTTTCGCGCGGGTATAGATTTAAATATTAACTAGGACAATAAGCCGTGCTTCGCGGCGGTGATATAATAATATTTTTTTGAAAAATATTAAATATAACGATATAACAGTTTTTTAATATATTTTTTGACTATATTTAATATAAAATAATAAACATAAATGACTTAAATCAAAATATCAAATAATACTTTTTGTAATTAAATAGTCTCAATAATGAAACGAGCCTCTACAACTAACTGGTCTATAACATTCTCCGCTCTTCCCGGACAAAAGGCTACGTTTTAAAATCATAAAATCAATCAACTTTAGAACTAACTAATTCATTGCATCCTCCGTTTTTCCGGACAAAAAACTGCGTTCTAAAACCATAAAATCAATCAAGCAACAACATACACTTAAAAGTTTAACAAAACAAATACTGAGAAAACAATCATAATATGCAAAATAAAGTTTGAAACACAAGTGCTAATGAAATTAACAAACATAAATTGCTTAAATTTAAATATCAAATAATACCTTTATAATTAAATAACCTCAATAGTAAAACGAACCTCTAAAACCACAATATCCTTCATTTTTCCCGGGCAAAAAGCTACGTTCTAAAATCATAAAATCAATCAACTCTGAAACTAACCGATATATATCATCATTCGCTCTTCCCGGACAAAAGGCTGCATTCTAAAATCATAAAATCAATCAAGCATTTTAAAATTATAAAATCAATTAGACAATAACATACACTTAAATACTTAACAAAACAAATATTGACAAAACTATCATAAAATGCAAAATAAAATTTGAAACACAAGTGCTAATGAAAGTAACAAAGATATATTACTTAAATTTAAATATCAAATAATACCTTTATAATTAAATAGCCTCAATAATAAAAGGAATCTCTAAAACTAATCGATCCGCAACATCCTCTGTTCTTCCTCGGCAAAAGACTGCATTAGAAAATCATAAAATCAATCAAGCATTCTAAAATCATAAAATCAATCGAATAATAACATACACTTAAAGCCTTAACAAAACAAATAGTGACAAAAATATGCAAAATAAAGTTTGAAATACAAGCGCTAATGAAAAATCTAGCTAACAGTTGCTTCTTTTTTTTAAGCCAAACAATTTACAAGTATGTATATAATAAGATTATTTACTTCCTTTTTAAATTATATTTTAGGACTTAAAATTTAAGAGAGTATTAAGATAAAAATTTTGACTTGAAAAGAAAGTTTTAGAGAATAATAATATGATAGAGAAATTTTAGGAAAATTATAACATGGTAATTTGAGTTAAGGAGAAAGTTTAAGAGAAAATGAGGTAATTAACTTTTGACTTGAAAATGAAGTTTGAAATAATAATAATATGGTAGAGAAATTTTAGAAAAATAATAAGATGATAATTTGAGTTTAGTGAAAAATTTATTGATATAGTAGAAAAACTTTAAGATAATAATAAGATGGTAATTTGATAACTTGAGTTAAGTGGAAAATTAAATGATATAGTAGAGAAATTTTAAAATAATATAATAAGAAGGTAACTTGAGTTAGAGTAAAGTTTATTTAGGAGAATATAAGGTAATTGTAATTTTTAATATTTTTTAATTCAAAAAATTGAGAAAATTCGAAAAATAGAAGGGGACGATTTAAGAGTCGCCACATAGACGCCCCGTCTTCTCCTTTATATAAGTATATTGATATTGATATATTGATTGATTGATTTTATTAATTTATTAGTAATACTATACGGTCCTAATATTTAAATTTATTATGAATATATAATTTCATTTTAGTCCCACGTAATTTCACATTTTACGATAAATTAAGATTAAATAATAATGCTGAAATTGGTGTGAAACTTAATAAGTGAAGCCAAGTTTATTAATCTTGCATAATCATGTAGCCGTAGGTGATCGAATTAGGGTGAACTTAAAAAAAGTGTTCATGATAAATGAACTTAAAAAAAGTGTTCATGATAAATGTTACTCCCTCCGTTCCACTTTATTCTTAACATTTGAAATGGAGTGTTCGGCACGCATTTTAAGGCCATTATCTAGTATAGTTGCATAAATTATTTTAGAAACTTTTTTCTTTTGAATAAAAATTAAATGTCTAAATTTTTATTTAAAAAAAGAAAATTTTAAAAATAAATTATAAAACTATAGTAGATAAGAGTTTTAAAATGCGTGCAGAACACTCTGTTTCAAATATTAAGAATCCATCGGGACGGAGAGAGTACACGAGTATGTAAGGATGAAACACTCGGTTTGTTTGTCAAATTTAGAATCTTGTACTAATATTTGTACCTTAAATTCTCTTCCTTACAAAGATATAAGACATTTTGGGAAATCTGTTGTCTCATCTCCATGCTGTTATATAATTCATAATAATGTTAATTTTCCATCTATGTTGACATGAAGCATAATGTTGAGTGAAAATGATTGATGGTTTAGAAACCTGTAACTGAGCTTCTGAAACATCCATTCCCGTGATCTTGCAGGCACTACTGTGTGGTATTTCAATTCTAATATCTCCAGTTCTATCCATCCCAATTACAATGATTTGAAATCTATTTATTACAAAATTACATGTATAATCAGAAAAGTTAAATTGTTAAATTTTGGTGTATGGAATGAGAACCTCATTCCCTCGAGGTGGGTAAATTATACCAACCACATCCCATTGGGATTCCATATCATTCCCATTCTCATTTACCTCATTCCCATACCCCTCATTCTCATTTTCATTCTTGATTCCGATCCACAAACGCAATTCAGAAGCCCCCTTTGTTAGGATTTGTCCCACATCGTTTGTGGGAGGAGATTGCTAGTATATAAGCAAGTGAGGTCTTTTGGGAGTGACCCAAAAAACAAATTCGTGTGGGCTGAGCCCAGAGCGGACAATATCATACTAATGTGGAATTAGGCATGTATAGTAAGCCCAACATCCTTGGTACACCGTACTAACAACTTTTTCTATTCTCATGTATATAACTTTTTACTAACTTTTTCTATTATGTATATTAATTTTTTTACTTTCCAATGAGCCCCAAATTAATTAACAGCGATACATTGTGTAATAACCCAAATTTTGGTGACTATTAAGAACCCTGATGAATAGTAGGATATGCTGATTGAAAAATATTATCAGACCACCATATATGAAGATCCTATTATCGAGGTTCTGAGT
>PHNY01016964.1:5149-24093 GCA_003724115.2 Anethum foeniculum
TTTATCACTTATACGATACTTTTTCACTTTAAGTAATAAGTAACTTTTTTTAAGAAATCCCAAACGGTCACAATATAAGATCCTAGAAAAGGCCCTTCTCTAACAACTTGAGGTTTTAGAGTAACTGGTTCCTTAACAATAAGAATAAACATCAGGTTCATACCCAGCTTCCTATAGCTGCTCGAATATTTCCTCTGCTTTTTCATTAAGTCATCCCTAGCAAACGCATTCACTAGAGCAGTATATTGTTGAGAATTAACTGGATTTCAAGTAAAATAAGGACTGAGACATGATGCTTACACTTAATAATACTTAAGCTTTGATAGATGATAGATAGTTGTTTATACAACCTCACACTTCGAGAGGTGAGGATCTCCCAGACATGACTTCAACAATACCCTTTTCATAAGAAACCCTCTTATATTACACAGTACCCTTATATTCCCTTACAACCTGAATTACCCTTTATGCCCCAGGTAATACATTGTTATCCCAAGAATATGCATCGTCACATTGGTTGTTTTAACATGAACCACAAAGTATCGTATCAGCAATACTTAAATACTGTGAGCAAAGAAAAATCAGCAATTTCTTTTTACAAAATAAAGCTATCCCGTGTCTGCACGGGTAACAAAGCTAGTTTGATATTAATAAGGTGACGTTTTATTATTTGTAAAATGTTTACGATCAATTCCTCATCAGCCAATTCTTTCGGAGGTTCTTTGGATCACACGAAAATCAAATAATCAAAAAAGATTGATATAAAATAAACAAAAATCACTTTACTACTATGCTTCATCTCGACTTTCACTCCTAGCCTGTTTGAGTGTGAATTAATTAGCAAAATAAAAAACTTTTATCAGTATTCACTATTGCATGGGTACTATTATGAACTCAGAGTAATTTTTTAACCCCCTCCAAAAAAAATAAAAAAAATTTGAACTCTCCTCCATGATCCCCGTCCAAAAATTCATCTCAACTCTTTACCAGCCAACTTCTGGCCATTGTGTTTACGAATATAACATAATTTATATCTAAAGCCTTAGATGGTTGTAGCCTTGTAGGCTTGTACCAATTGCCTTCTTTCACCAGTAATTGCCACAAGAACACTCACCCTCTTTGAAATGGTGAAACCTCTTACCATCTCTCACAACAATCTCTCTTCCGACTGCCAAAGACATGAACTTGAATGCGTTGTGACAGTCCCCACAGATTCTCAGGTTCTTGAAGACTCTAACTGTGGCTCCAACAGGGAGTTTCAGAAGCCCAAACACAACTGCGAGCTTCTCACTGTGTGTCGATAAATTATTTTCCTGCTGTTCAGATTCTGTATCATGCAACGCAAACTTAGTGTCCGGAACATATCCTAATTTCTTCATCTTTGGTACCAGTTCCTTCAAATAATCATATATTCCTTGGACATCAGGGTGCTCAATATCATTAACCAAGAAAACATGAACATTGTTTTCCACCTCAATCCAGCTGCAACCAGGCTCCTTCTTCACCCCTTTGTCTCTCATCAACTTTCGCACCTTGGCCATCTCATCCCACCTCCCTGCAGTAGCATACATGTTTGCCAAAAGGACATAAGTTCCATCATGTTGAGGAACCAGCTCGAACAATCGTTCTGCTGCTTCAACCCCTAGATCAATGTTTCCATGAAGCCGGCAACCAGAAAGAAGAGCCTCCCAAATCGGAGCACCTGGCTCAAAAGGCATCTTATCAATCACAGCTTTTGCTTCAGAAAACATTGCAGCCCGGCACAATAAATCAATTAGACGGGCATAGTGATCTTCACCAGGCGTTATACCATATAAGTTGTACATCGAATCAAAATAGTGTCTTCCTTCTCTAACAAGCCCTGCATGGCTGCAAGCTGAAAGAATTGTGAGGAAGGTTATGCGATCAGGTAATATCTCTTCCTTCAACATCTGGTTATAAAGCTCCAGTGCTTGAGCCCCCTTCCCATGCTGTCCTAGAGCTGCAATCATAGCATTCCAAGATACTGAATCCACACAAGACATGGTACGAAAAACACGGTCTGCATCCTCAATAACACTGCATCTTGCATACATGGTTATCAGTGCATTTGAAGCTGAAAGACTGGAATCAAAACCAGATTGAATAAGTTGGGCATGGAGCTGACGTCCATGCTCCAGTGCTGCCAGGACAGAGCAAGATGTAATAGCTCCTGCATATGCATAGTCACATGGTCCTAAGCCATTTGACCTCATTTGGTTGAATAGTTTTATACCTTCCTCACCATATCCATTTTGTGAAAAACCTGATATCATAACAGTCCATGTCAAAAGGTTCCTCTCAGGCATATTACTGAAGAAGGATCTAGCTTCTTCAATTCGCCCTGCATTAACATAAGCTGACAAAACTGCATTCCCTGATACGAGGTCTCTCACCTCCATCCTATCAAAAATCTTCTTGGCGTCATTAACCATACCACACTTTGAATAGAATGAAATCAATGAATTGTTAACAGATATTAAAAAGTCCCGTGAAGGACATTTCTCGGTTATTATAATATAGGCATGCAATTGCTTCCCAAGACGGAATAATCCACCATCAGAACAAGCGCTAAACATACTTGTATACGTAAACTCGTCTTGCTTAATTCCTAAAAGATGCATCTCCCTAAACATTCTTAACGCCTCATGCACAAAACCTCTATGCACATAACCAGATATAATCGAGTTCCAAGCTACCGCCAATTTTACATCCATCCCATCAAAAACCTCTTTTGCACCATCAAGATCATCATTCCTGACATACCCCGTAATAATTGTTGTCCACGATAATTCATCCCTAACAGGCATCTCATCAAATAACCTCCTAGCAGCCCTCATCAACGACGATGACAACACTAACGGTGAAGACGCACACTTAACATAAACAGATATAAGCGCATTCACAACAGAAGTAACAAACCCCGTCCCCGACTTAACAACAACACAATGTAGCTGCTGACAATGCGTTTCCCTATCAGCAATAAGCGCCAAAGCACTCAACACACTAGTAAAAGTAAAATTATCCGGCTTAAAACCCAACAACTTCATTTCACGAAACACCTCAATAGCAGCATTCCCATCAGAATTACGCGAGTACGCAGTAATCATAGCATTATAACAAACAGTATCCCGGATACTTAACGGGGTTCTATCGAAAATCTCTTTCGCAATCTTTATATTGCCAGCGGCAGAATGTGCAGTGATTAATGTAGTTCTTGCAATAACATCTGGTTGGGGAATTTTATCAAACAGGTGGAGGGCGTAATATAAATTACAAGATTTACAATAAATGTCAATGAGACGATTAAGAATATGGCCACGTGGGTTGAAGCCAGAAGTGATCATGTGGGCGTGGACAGTGCGAGTGAGGGAGTACGAGGAGGGGAGTTGGAGGAAACATTGTTGGAGTGCGGCTGCGTAATAGTTGGCAACTGCACGAGTGTCTGTTTGGAGAATGTATAAGGATAGTGTTGTGGGGGCACTTCTCATGTCTGTTAAGATTAAGGAATCTCATTGTTTGGTTTGAGTGTAAGAAAACTCAGTAAACCAAGTGTTGGTTTTCATCAAGTTTTCGTCGGGCTGCTTTTCGATGTCTAAATAGGTAAACTATTTTGATCACCAAAACGAGACGTGTAAATGTAAATCAAAAATAAAAGATAAGAAATGTGCAGATTTTTTATTGTGCTGCAATATTTTACGCTCTAAGTAATGGTTATTATGTTGGTTTCTTGAAAATTTGTGGGTGATTTTAAAAAATGAGCCGATTTCTATAATCATGAATAAAATACGAAATACACCGGTTAACTGCAATATCTGGATTTTCTATATGACTATTTTGGATCTGTTCTCCGAGAGTAGGTTTGTTTTGTTTTAATATCCGGGATCATTTATGATATTGATTTATTAATTCCGATTGTATAAGATCACATTTATATTAAGCTGTTCGAATATGTTTAGATAAATTAGATATTCCCTCTATATCTCTAAATTGTATACATAATTTTTTTCAATGTTCGACACGCATTTGAAGGTGAATATAAAGTAGGTTTCCGTAATTTATTTTTTAAATTTTTTTTTTGAATTAAACTTCAAATTTTAAACTTTTATTTAGAAAAAGAAAAAATTTAAAATTATTTATGAATTATATTATAAATGAACGTTAAAATGCGTGTTCAGCCCCGGTCCTCCAATATATACTACTCAGGGCGACAGAGGTAGTATATATTTTCTTCATGATTATATACATTATTAGACTGTCTCATTGTGAAGGTGTATATTTCAGTAAAATAGACAGAATTGCGTCATAATAATTGATTTTCTCAAAAGTAATAACTTGGATAAAGTAAATTATGATCCGATCTTTTTTATTACATATATGTTCAATATATATTTTTTTAATGCCATATAATTTTCTATTAATGAATTAATTCTCTTCTAAAGTAAAAGAAAAAAGAAATACGTCGTACTGTCGTACTGAATTTTATTGTACAAAAGACCTTTCACATTCACAATTTCAGTTATACCACCCTGTAAATGTTTTAAGGTGTTTTCCCTGGATAATTAGATGAAATTACTATAGAATAATCAAGTTATACACCATATCCGTTGTAGTCTAGTTGGTCAGGATACTCGGCTCTCACCCGAGAGACCCGGGTTCAAGTCCCGGCAACGGAAAATTCTTTTTGTTCGTCTCAACTCTAAACAGAGAAGTGAAAGAGTACGCAACGTTAATAAAATTATTGCTGAATGCAATTTCAGTTTCAAGTTCAAAGAGTGATACATGTATCACACTGTATATCAGCTATTCAGCTTTCGTTAGTGCCCATACATATTGTCTATGTCAATGCTACAACTCAGAGAGCTAAGATGCACCCAAATTCAACACGTTCACGGTTCATCAATTGATCTAATAATTTGATATGCAGTGGAACTTCAATGTTACAGAGCTAAGATGCACCAAAATTCAACTGCTTTCCAGCTATTGCTTTTCAAGTTAAAAAGCTAATGCCAGCAATTGTCTTCTACTTGCGGCCTGAACTCTGAAAACAGCGCAGTGGCTGACATCTATAGTAGCAGATATCAAAATATTATCGAAGTCAACTAATTTGCAGAAATAATTAGCATGCTCATACGGATTTGACATGGTAAAGGAAAAGAACAATATAATTGAAATTATAAATAAGAAAGGTCTCCGTTCATTGTGGGTTACGTCCAAGTCCAAAAGAAAAAAATGTAGCAAATTACAAAAGAAAAAAATTACATGCCCAACATTCAACAAAATATCAACTATACCTCAGTTTCATAAATTGTATTCTCCCAACTATCTCACTAATTTCACTCAAATTACTAATACCATCTTCGCAGACAATAATATTACTGGTAAATATTAGTCTTCATATAGCTTTCCTCGTGCAGATGCAATAGTGCAATTTATAGCTGTCAAAATGAGCATTGGATTTTAGCAGCCGGTTCAAGCAAATCAGGGGGAAAAAACCCAGCACCAAAGATATCACCTGCGAGGAGAGGCAAGTGAAAGCTCATTAGTTAGGCGTGCTACATGTCAGCGGAAAAAACAGAAATAAACTAGGTTGACATGCGTGTCCATCGATATGACATTATGACCTATTGTACAATATATTTGCTGAATGGGTTAGGGATCCACTATATCTGTAAGTTGTAAATATTATGTTACTATCCACATCACCATGGAACACTGTACCAAGGAGTCTACCACACATAATGTAACTCAATTTCTGATCAGACACTTACATGAGATGAATGGAAGATGGTCCAGTAAATGCAGCAACTTTCTGAGCATGCTGAGCTTCGCCCTTAAATAGCCCCTTCAATTCCTTTTTTGCCCGACGTGCTTCTCGTCGTTCTTCCTTAACAGCAGCCTGCAGGACATAAATTTAACACTAATGTCAATGCATTAAAAATACATAACTCACTGTAAGATTAAGTACTATGAATAATACTGATATTTATATATTTTAAAAAAAACTTGTAATAGAAAAGTTGGATGTGGTATGGTAAGTTTAGTCTTCTGCAAATACAATATAATGGCGTACTGACTCATTATAGTAAAGCCAAGTCATGTTGACAAGTATGACGACTCATTAGCGATAGAAAGTATAGAGGGCCAACCCATATTTTTGACGCATGCCAGCCAACTAATGAGAACTACTCAGATTGACCCAGAAGGGGAAGGGGGAAAGAAAGGCAAAGACACCAAACAGCTTCATACATTGGCAAACACACTTCAAGCAACAATTAAAATAAAGCAACAATTATAATAAAAGCTGCCACATTACCTTCCGCTCTTTCTTTTCCTCTTTCGACTCTTGACCATGTTGCTTCCTCTTATAGAGCTCAGTTTCAGTTTTCACATTACCATCATCCTTTACCTTTTCTTTGGCAGGTTTTTTACTGCCTGGCAAAAATTCAACAGGAAGCATTTGTTTCCCTTTCAAAGATATTATATTGCTAGGGGCATTAAGAGCTCCAGCAAAAGTTTCAGCCAACTTCTTCTTTCTTCTAAATTCTGGAACTCCTATTTTCCCAGGGTGGTTATCAAGGTTCGAATATGTCGTGACAATAGATTCACAATCCCAGATTTCTGACTCATCGCTACTTTCTTCTAGAACAACCACTTCTTCATCTGTTAACTCATTTTCATACTTCTCAGCATATTCCATGCACCTCCGAATCACTTCAGCAGCACCTTCGGGTGACTCCGCATCATTTACTGTCTTGTCACCTTGCAAAAGATCTGAAGGAGCTGTATATTTCTCTTCAAGTCCCAGATCATCCTTCACAGGGTACTTAATAGAATGATTGAGCTTCTCTGCAAGGGGTTCATGATACTCCTCTTCATCATCCATGAACCCACCATATTCATCTGTACCCTCTGAACCATATTCCTGAATTTCAAGCTGCAAAGACAAGATAAAAGTCACAAGAGAGTCTTACAAATGCATATTAGCATAAAATATGAATGCAATAGATCCAGTAATTGGGGGGTCTATGGCCTAACGATATAATAAAATGCAATAGTAAAGAAGTTCACTTGTTCAGGTAAATCTTAAAATCAGGTACCAGACACAGTAGTAACATACAGATTCATGTACAATTTAAAAACTGCCAAGTACCTACAGTATACATGATACCAAACTTGTAGTAAGATACTCAGATACACTGTTGTAGAGGGAACCATACGTGATGAATAAGTGCACTGGGGTTTGTTAGGAGAAAGACATTACTTTATAAGTAATATTGGCGACATGAGACAGTAGACACAAAGTTGGAATGTTTTTCCTTAAGACATCCATCTGATTGACCTCTTGGGATTGAGAATTAAGCATAGGTATTTATTAGATAAACACGAACTAACAGACATAGGTTTCAACTTAAAGGAGCTTCATAAAATGAATTCAGAAACTACTTGCCTCATTCAATAACTTTATCCGAATCAAACAAGGTAATGACAATGCAGGAATATAACTAGCATACACTAAAAGATACAGAATATTCACCATATCAAACTGCTCATCTAAAAGGCGACGAACTCGCGGATTCTCATTAATCTTGTCCCCACCACCCTGGATGAATTTTTTGCCTTCTCCCACAAAAGACTGAGACACTTTTTCTTGTAAATCGGAAGTTTTCAACTCAGAACTTTCAAATCTGTTCACCACAAGTCCATCTACAACATCTTGCTGCTTGTAAAACTCAGCCTCGGTTTCCTCTTCAGGAAGATTGGCACTGAAAACAAAATCCTCTTCCAAATCCTCAACATCAGAACCAAATCGTGAATCACTGTCATCCAGCAAGGCAGCAACTTCAGGATCAACCACCTTCTGTATCCTCGCTCCAGCAGTCATTGATGCAACACTGTAAATAGATTTTTCATAGGGTTCACCACTCACTTTAGATATCTCAATTCTTGAAGCGTCATATGCCTGAAATTATATAGCAGATAGAATGAACTTAGCATAACTACAACTTAAGCAATTATCATTGTTATGCAGTTCAAGTATATTAGATTAACTTTTATTGGATTAATATATCAAAGAAAATTTTATGAACTTCAATAGCAAATAATGCAAAGTTGTCAGCTTTTAAAGTTTTAACTTGCAGAAAGTACGAGTATCCTGATCATAGAGCCAATTATCTGCAGGATTTTTCAAGTTGCTAAGGGGGATGAACTACAATGATTTATGCTTCAAATATTTTAAAGACTTGTCTATGGCATATACGTTGGGAATATATAACGAGACAAAAACAAAGTTTGTAGCTTCTGCAATTTTTGACCGATCCACCATTTATCACCATAGAAGCACTATTTCTTGGAAAAAACACCCTTTTCCTCAAGAAGATATTTGATTCTAGTAAAGATTGGATTAGCCAATAACATTTTATAAATACTATTTCCACTTTTAGGCTACAAAGTACATATTACTGATCAATTGCACAATCTTGAATTACAAATCTGAGTTTTTTAGGTGCCTCCAAGGTAAAATTTAACTCAAGATTAATGAGCTAATGTAATTATATTCATTGCAATTAACTTTTGACAATATTCAAAGAAACATATCTTCAACATCGTAGTCTTTTGTTATATTTTCTTTGTATCCAGATTGTAAGAATAATATAGTGCAATTATGAGTGAAAAGTAAATAACAACATTTAGCATTTATATAAGCATAGAGTCACCAAGGCACGCATGGCTAAGTCATAACATCCTTGTTTTTATTTCTTATATATTATATATGAAAAATAAAAATGAGCATGTACTTCACCTAGATATATTCTAGAAAATAGTCAATTTACCTTCACATCATTTTGCATCTGATCGAGCTTCGCCTTGGGATTTTCATAGTACACCGAACCAGCACCGGTGTTCTTGATCTCCCTCATATGAGCCAAATAATTATATCCATCATCCGGAAACCCCAATTCAATTATTTCCTTCCTTATATTATCTGGCAAAGCTGGAGTTCCATTTGGCATAAAAGAGGGCTGCACTTGCCTCCCGGAAGCTCCACTCAAATCTTCATCTTCATTATCATCAGGAGCATCGCCGAAAATTGAATCAGAATCAGGAGCAGCATCTTCATTGAAACTCTCAAACGAGCAAGGATTCTCATCGATCCTAACAAAAACTGTGTCGCCTGATGGCCCTTGATTGTAATTAGGATCAGAAGTGTCACGAGCTATCAATTGGTAAGTTGCTGACTTTTTCTTGTCAATAAACTTTTTCTTTCCCATTATATCAAACAAGACCAAGGCTCCCTGTTACGACAAAAGATACATACATTACGAAAAAATAAAACAATCGCCATACGCACCAATAATATCAAAAATTCCTATCCACTCTTCCAACATTCTCGTGTTAATTTTAAATGCTAATCCGTGTACTCTTTCTATTCATGCTGTTGATGATTTTTTTTTTCTGAATAAATGTAAAAAAGCATAATATCAAACACACACACAGATACACATATATAATAGCAGTAGTATCATGAAATTGCTTGTATGATGAAGATAAACATGTGAATAAGCATCAAACACATTTTTTACATATCATCTATCTCTTTGTAAATTTTGAACACACACTAATTATAATTTTATTCAGCTTGAACAACGATATATATAAATTGATAAGCAGAGAGAGAGAGAGAGAGAGAGAGAGAGAGAGAGAGAGAGAGAGAGAGATTGACTTACAAATGAAGTGAGATGTATATGCTGAAGTAATCGATATAAAGTGGGTTGTGTTGCCGCGCCGTTAAGTTGTGTGAGTTGTGCGAGGAGGAGCTTCCCAACCTTATGTAAAACCCTCGTTTTCTTTCCAAAATCTGCCCTCGTACTTTTGTCAAATTTCAATTCGGCCCTTTACAAATTTTCATGTTTTTGCTGAAAAGTAGTGTTAACCGTAAGAAATTGTAAATACCGAGATTAAATTTAACCATGTCCTTTTTTTTTGAAAATAAATTTAACCATGTCCTAGTTCAAATCTTAAATAACAATATAAAACTTTCAAAAACAAAAATAATATAAAAAATTATGTCCTAATAATTTAGGACATATTTAACTACCTTCAACTTCAACAATGTATCTTATATTCATTATCTATTTAATATTTATTATTACAAATTTTCTTTTATTATTAAAGAATAATATAAAGTAGAGAGAAAAGGGAGTATATAATAATTTATTATAAAATATAAGACATGACAACAAAAGAGGTGGTTTAAAAATAAGACTTAGGGTCGTTTGGTTCAAGAATTGGTATGGGGTTGGAATGACGAATCGAGTTAAGTTGGTATAGGGTTGATGTATCATTTCTGATATAATGTGTTTGGTTCAGTGCTGGAATGAATATTTATGATTTAAATATTTTAGAGTTTTTAATATTAATTATTTTAAATATTAATTTTATTATTATTTTAATATCTACTTGGTTCGTTAATTTCTTTTTTTATGAAATGTTATATTTAATTTTTTTAATAGAAATGAAAATAGGAGAAATAAATTTGATTCCTCATACCCCTTCCTCGTACTCACCTCCCCACTAGGGTATGAAAAACCCATACATTGGGGGTTTGAGAAATGAGTATCAAATTTTTATTTTCTCAATCAAACATCAAGTATGGGGTTGGAATGACCGAAACTCATACCTGATTCCAGAAACCCTCGAACCAAACGACGCCTAAGAGTTGTACTAGTAATATAAGGCATCACTATGACATTGTTGGATCAATATTTTTTGTCAAATGTCTCAATTTATAACTTAGGACATCAAATAAAGCATTTCTTGGACTTGCTCCAAGGAACTCCTTATTTTGTTTCACCGTGTTTTGTTCGTTTCAAATTTATACATTTAAATTACTTGTTTTAAAATTTAAAATTTAAAATTTCTTCGTTCATTTCAAACTTATTCATTTAATTACATATTTTTAAATATAAAATTCATATCACAAGATCCCAGTTGGTTTTTGATATTTTGGGGATTTGTTTGAGTATTACATACAATTATTTTATTTTATTTTTATTTGTAAAATTATATAAAAAAATTAATACTTATATTCTATAAAAATTATGTTGTTTAAATTTTAATGCGTGATAATACTAATTAGTTATATTTTCTTTTTTCATAATGAAATATTAAATTATTATATAGATGACTAAATAATACGACAACCATATTTCATTTATATTGAGTTCATTATTTATAAATTGTATAAAAAACTAGTATTGTATTATATAGAGATGCACAAAAAGATCATTTGCTGAGTTTTATTTGGACTTTAAGATATCCGTTTTTTAGAAACAGATCGGGCCGGAATTTTTAAAAATCAGGTCGGGCTGAGCTGAGCCACGCTTGCTTTAAAATATGAGCCTCGTTTTAGGCACACGGGTCGGATCGAGCCGAATCGCGCTTTTATCCAGGCTTTTTTTTTATATTAAATATTAATTTATATTTCGTGACTCGATCTGTGAGTAGTTTAGGTACCGAAGAAAATAATATTTCGAATTATGAAAGAAAGTAGTTTAGATACTGAAACAAATAATATTCTTCAATATTACATTCAACAGTTCAACAGTTCTCATTCTTTAGTATTCTTTAATATTACAGTCAACTATTTTTTAACCTAAAGCACTAACAATTGTTATTACAATTTACTGTAATAAATCGACAAACCAACCAAATATAACTTAATTGTTTATAATTGTATAATATAGTTTTAAAGATTTATGAAATATATTGTATATTTTTAAATTTTATATAAAAAATCAAATTTTTAGCCGAACTTTTTAAAAAGCCCGGGCTTTTATCCGGGCTGAACCAGACTTCTATCCGGCAATTTTAGAACCGAGTTTTTATTCAGATTTTTTTAAATCCGGACTTTTATCCGATTTTTCAAATTTTGGGCTGGATTGGACTTTTCGGACTTTTTTTAGATCGAATCAGATTTCGAGTTTCGAATTTTTTGAACATCTCTAATATTGTATTATGACATCATGTTATACTATTATAACCAAATAATCGTATAATTTGACTAGTTAACACCCTTGCGTCTAATTTTTGCTAAACATTATGCAATTTGGTTGTTGGTTAAGAACTTTAGTGTAAAATTTGTTAGTACTTTTCAAAAATAATTTAAAATATATATAGTTAATTAAAAAAAATTAATTACATATACAACATACTCTTTCAATTCTATTATGTTAAGGAGTTTTACTCGCAACCAACTTCTTATTTCTCTCTTTCACAGGCAAAAAATCACTTTTAAAATTAATTTAAATTTTAATATCACTTCATTATAAAAAAAGTTACAAAAAAATCAAAATCAAATCGAGAAAAAATCTACCAAAATTTTTCTCGCACATTAAAAATTAATACTAAACCACAATTTAGACAAATAATATATTACAAATTAGTATAGAATTATTAAACAAAAATACCATAGTTAAAATATTTAAAATTAAATCAAAATTAAATTATATTAAATATGTATAAGTAGATATGTTTTTTATTTAAATTAAAAAATATTTATATACAAACAATTTCATTAATATTGTATGTCTATACCGTTTTAAAAAAACGCATCACATATGTGCATTTTCAATACAATTATATATTAGAATCGGGCTAAAAATGATTTAATCAAAATTCTTAAATAAAAGTATACATTAATTAATTACTTATTATATAACAAGATATTATACTAATATTAATTATTATATATTGTATATAAAACTATTAGATATATAGATTATATTAAATTAAAATATATATATATGCATTGCACGAGTTATAAATTAGTTAGTATGTATGTACGTACGTATGTACGTACGTACTTATGTACATAAACATTAAATTAAAATATATATGCATTGCACGAGTTATAAATTAGTATGTATGTATGCATGTATGTATTTACGTACGTACATACGTATATACATACATACGTATTTACACTTTCCTATAATTGTTATCAATTAATTTTTCGTTAAAAATTCTCTTAATTGTAGTATCTTGTACAAATTATCAGTTTAAACATTATAATTTTATCAATTTAAGCATACTGGTCATTATATACAAAAAGTTAAATGGAGTTGTGATTATTTTTCAAGAACACATGTTCATAACATAAAAACATAATATGGACTCGGTACCATGTATTGAAACCGTAATCAGTTTGTTATTTTTTAGTGTTGTTTTAGTATGATTGTTTCTAGAGTTATCATTGTTTCAAGATATAATATCATCGTTACTGATAGATTAAATTTTGTTTAAATTTTTTGTAATCATTATTTATAATAATTTAGTGAAGTTGAGGTGTCAAAAGCTTCCTGCTATGGTGATGGCACTCAAAACCTTCCAGGTTTTTCCACTATCGATTCCTTCAAATTGACATTTTGAATTAAATTGTTATATCATATGTTTTTTAAAACTTATAAAAAATTTTCCGGCTATAATATACTTGAGAGAAATTTTATGTGTTTAGATCAAAGGTTTAACTTCCATATGTTGCGAATGGTTGTTATATATTACTTTGACAACACACCCACTTACAAGATCACGTGCAAATGTTAAACAAAATGTACTTTGGTTCATAGTATGTTGTTAATTTTGGTATCATAATATACATTCAATTTGAGACCTTTACTTTTACTTTATGTCAAATATGATCTTCTTATTGATCCCTTGATTTAAAGTAGATATCTTACTTGGTTCCAGGTTGCAGTTGTAGTCTTGATTTTTGGAAAAAGTAGGATTGTATGGTCAATCATCCTATTCCAATCAGTTGAAATTTATATTCATTTAAATAATTTATGTTGTATTACTGATCTTCATTCTATTCTCTAATATTGAATTCCACGCCAACGTTGCTACCAATGTTGTATGATTGTTGATGTGAAGTATTGATGCCAAATATGCAATCAATGTGGCTAGACTATACTGTCAATGACCAACTTATTATGAAAACTTCACTCTAGATTGTTGTTAAAATTTTCAAGTAGTTACTGTCAACAAACATTTTGTCAATATTCATGCTGTCAAATGTAATTTTTGGCAAGTTTGTCAAATTCACTGTTATAGTTCTTGTAAAATATTATGTCGATGTAAATGTGTTGTTCAGTATGTCAGATATAGTTCACAAATACATGGGAGTGAATGTGTTTGTGGTTTAATTTCAAAATTTTCTCTCTTTAAATCACTTGAAATTAGTAGCCAGATTTATGTGTTTGAATCAAAATATGAAAGCAAAGTAATGAACATAAAAATCAACTTCATATCTACATTTTATAAGATCGAAATATTTTTCTACAACTGAATTTGAATTTGAATTTGAATTCTCAACTTCAGTTTTCATGTGAAAGCGTTTTCAAAACTACAAATTCAAGCACACAGAACTAAGGAGTTCATATATTTGTTAGAATATATAAGCCTAATTATCAAAAAAAATATCAGAAGCTATTTCTTAAAAATTCATTTGAAACTCAGAAATATCATACATCTCTTATAAGTTTTAAAATTTATATTTAAAAGAAATTATTTTTTTCTTTTATTTCTTAACGTGTATTAGTTTCTTCTTGAAAAAGAATTTGTATACGTGTATAATCCAATAGCAGTTGGATTCTTGACAAGACTGTAAATATATATCTATAATTTTTTATGGTAACAAAAATAATTCTTCATAGAAATTTTCAAAAATCTACTAGTAAAATCGCTTCTCCTATTCCGGTGCGTCAAAAAATCATGGTACCATTTTATACATTCTTCTTGTTTCATACACATTCTTCCTACTTCACAACTCTCTATTTTCATCATCAAAAATTGAATTCTTATAAAAATATCTTCTCTTTTAGATCTTCTTACAAAAATTATTACACTTTACGTTTTGATAATAAACAAATATTTCAGTATTTAGTATATTTAACTTGGGAATTTGGCTTTAAAGGGTTTAAGATACTTTTTTTTTTGCTACATTTAGATAGCCTCTAGACCTTATGATATTTGTAGATTGAAGGTAAATGAAAACCCTTATTTGATGGTGTGCTCCAAAGGAATCCAAGTACAACTTCGTCCATTCTCTCTTATATTAAATTAAGATATCTTTATTCGAAATGATTTAAATGTTGTCAAATCAATTTAATGTGTAAAATGGATCTTCGTAAGATTAATTATGCAACTTAAATAAGGAAAATGCTTCTAATATGAACAAAAAAAACACCATTAATTGTTGGGATACACTCTATTTTTCTCATAGAATAAACTATTACAAAAGAAAGGGAATGCAAGTACACAATAAAGTTATTTTTTCAAAATAAATTTAAAGGTTTTGTGACTTTCCCAAGGATGGAAAAATTGACCTCACTTAAATCAGAAGCCATCCTCATTTCATCCTCAGATTTCTGGTTTATATAAATATTGTCATGTGTTGTTTCTCTCAAAGTTGTCTCTAGAATACTTAAACTCTTCTTCTGCTCATCTTATTTTCTTATAGACTTCCTCGCCATCTCTTTCCTTTTTTCCTCTTCTCTAGCAAGGCCTTGTTCTTTACTTTCTACTTCTCTAGCAAGCAATCATTTGTTACGTGATGCTTTTCTAGTAAATAATCGTTCTTGCATTCTTTGTGTATTTCTTTTCTAATAAGTCATTGTTCTAGGCGTTCGCAAGCCATTGTTCTTTGTGTTATGTTTCTCTAGTAAGCCATTGTTCCTGGCATTCTACTTCTCTAGCAAGCCATTCGTTATTTGCTTTCTAATTCCTCATTCTTTCCCTCTTTTTCTTTAGCAAGAAATCGCTCACCGAATTCTTCCTTTGTGAGAACCACAATCCTAACAGAAATTTTTGCTTGATTCTCATTACCATGATGGTTAACATCCTTGTGCCCTTGAGTAGCCTGCACATTCCCCGTGTTACCTTGGCCATCAGAATATTTGTTCCGCTCATGATCATTATACCTTTGATTCACAACAACACAATCCAAATTTTTTTCGTCATCTATCACAAAAAATTTCTTCTTCTTCTTGGCCTCTACTTTCTTCTTTTCCTCAGAAATTGTCTTGTTTATCTCCCCAATCTTCTTCTTTTTCTTAACAATCTTTTGTACCTCCGCAATCTTCGGTGCTACAACGGTGAAGCCTCTTTGTCTTGTTAATTGGCCCAAGAGAGCAAAAATATTATCCATAATTTGTATTTCAGGTTTATGCTTATGTTTGTGATGACCATGGCCCTCTTTCCCTCTTCATCCATCTTTCACGAAATTTTTCTTCTTGGTCTTTGGTTTCTTCTTTCTCACAACAATCTCTTTTTTCTCCACAATCTTCTTTATCTCGAGAGTTCAATGCTACAATGATGGAAGCCTCTTTGCCTTGTTGATCACCCAAGAGAGTCAAAGCATCACTCTTAATTTATATGTATATTAATGAAGAAAAGTACTGTGACATGTATATATATGTGTGTTTTCCTGTATATATAGGTGTGTTTACCTACTAACTCAATTTTCTAATTGGTGTGTTTACCTGCTAACTCAATTTTCTAATTCTACTTCTAAAAGGCAAAGAAAACAATCTTTGTAATATATATCCTAATTTCTTAGCATACGTTTGTTTCCTATATTATAGGGATCTTAAAATAACATGCAAGTATCTAATTTGGTAAAAGTTAAATTATTGACAAGGTTATAAAGTGTGTGTATATATATATATATACATACATACATACACACACACACACACATAATTAAACCAAAATGGCGGCATATCTAATGAACTTTTAATGGAGGTCTTGAAAAAACTGTCCGTAAAATTACTTCTCTGAATGACGTGCATTCAAATTCATGGTATTATCTTATACAAACTACTTATTTTAAATCTCTCCACTCTAACTATGAAAAATATAAAAATAAATATTTGCTCTTTAACTCTCCTTTTAAAAAACGTTATTCCTTATGTTCGGATGATAAACAATGTAAGGAATATTGTGACCTTCGATTTCCTAATGGCATTATAAAAAATTTAATTTATTGGTAAAATTATATGGTACCTCCCCGATCTAATATGTTTTTTTAGCATAAAGGTGAAGGTGATATATCTTCTAACCTTGTTATTGGAAAATTTATAGCTCTTCCAGATTCTCCACTCGGTTATCATGATGGAGTCTTAGCTTTTGGATATTCAACCAAGAGTAATGACTACAAAATAATCAAAATTATAAACGATTATTAGTCAAGATTTATTTATGTTTGTGTTTATAGTTTGGATATTAATTCTTGGAAGTCTATTAGAAAATATGACTTTGTCGATTTTTCATTCTTGAAAATATCTAATTCAATAGTCGTAAAAGGTGTTGCATATTGGATATGGAGGAAAGATGGTCAAATAGAGGATTTAATTGTTTATTTTGATATGGAGAATTAGACATTTTGAGAGATTATGATGCCACAAAATCCGTTATATACTATTTTTTTACTTGAAAATTTTTGTGATATGTTGTTTATTTTCTATTACTCTATGCAATCTGGTATTAAATATATATTTGTACGAGAGAAAGAAGGTGAAAAAATTAAGGGTTAGAAGAAGATGGTCGCACACCAAGGTTACTACCAATGTTATATGATTGATGATGTGAAGTATTATTGCCAAAGATGCTATCAATGTTGCTCGATTGAACTGTCAATGACCAACTTAATATCAAAACTTCACTCTAGATTATTGTCAAAATTTTCAAGTAGTTACTGTACAGAAACATTATGTCAATATTCATGCTGTCAAATGTAGTTTGCTGCCAGTTTATCAAATGCACTATTGTAGAGACTTTGCAGTCATTTATTCCATCGATGTAAATGAGTTGATATGTATGTTATTAGATATGGTTCAGAAATATATGGGGATGAATGTGTTTGTGGTTCAATTAATTTTAAATTTTATCTCTTAAATCACTTGAAATTGGTAGCAAGATTTATCTGTTTGAATCAAGATATGAAAACAAAGTAATGAATACAAAAATCTACTTCTTATATAATATTTTATAAGACTGAAATGTTTTAAATTCGAATTTGAATTCTCAATTTCAGTTTCCTTATTTGAAAGCGTTTTTAAAATTACAAATTTAAGCATACGGAACTAAGGATTAGAATGCATAGTATATATTCAATCTATTCTATGAATTTCACTTGTTTACAAAGTTTTCATAATCTAACATAAGATAAATTTGTCTATACTAAATTAAGTATCTGTTGTACCAGTTAAAAATTTGTCTTAGTTTATATGTCGTGAACTCATGTAGTATGGATAGACTTTATGACACATTTTACTCCTTCAATCTTGAGATTTCACGATATAGTATTGTCGATGTTGTGAACTTCACTTTGTAATATGGTTGAATGACTTATTGGTGAGTAGTTTTGACTAGTCAACATGCAGACTTCACGATATGACTTTAAGAATATTCTGCATGAAGACTTCGCGATATAACTATCAAAGTTTATAATTCTCGACATGGCTATCAAAGTCTAGACTCCACGGCATGGCAAATCAGAATTTATTATGTGGTGACTTCACGAGACAAATTTAATGATTTTGCTATATGGTGACTACAAGATATAATATTAAGACTCTATGATACAACCTTTAATTTGACTTCTCAACATAGCATTGTAGACTTCTCGATATCTTGACTTAGATTTTTTTATCAATATTTTGAAACTCTATTATTTAGAATTCATTCTTCATCACTTAGGATATGATCAATAGATATTCTTCCATGCATTATTTCATTGGCTTATTTGTGACGGTCTCAACTCCGGGGTCAGGAGCTGACGTCACCAAACACAATCATCTACTAAAACAGAATATCAAACTAGTATTATTATACAACAACAGGACCCCAACCAAGATCCTTACCAG
>PHNY01016978.1:3304-15239 GCA_003724115.2 Anethum foeniculum
TAATTATTGTACCTTTACGTATTTTTAGTCATATATTGTTTTATTATAACATATGTCGGTTTAACAAAATATGATACGGTACGGTTTTTGTCGGCCCAGGAAGAAGTGATATAAATTGGTATTATGAAGAATTATGTAAAGAGTTTTATTTTGTTTTATATATTTTAACCGATGTTATCCTAAGAAAATGTGACACAAAATCGGTATCAACAATTATGTGAATAATTTATTTAATCATAGTATATTTTTCTTAAATAATCTTGATTTGTAATTTTTAAAGAATATATAATTAGGACCGCTGCGCAGCGCGGCTATGTCGACTAGTTGTCTTATAAATGGTTTAGTTGGCTGACACTAGAGACCTCACACGTGTTGTACGTCTTTCCAGCTGTTGCTTCTGTTAATTCAACAAATTTTCCGTCAAGTCAACCAAGCTGACTAACGGCTTTATCATTACTCGCAACTATAATGATACAAATGAGTCGCCGATAACTAGAATGAGATTTTTGATATATGTCTTTCAATTCGTTGACCACTTTACCACTTTGAGATTTTATCTATCATTACTCGCAACTATAATGATACAAATGAGTCGCCGATAACTAGAATGAGATTTTTGATATATGCCTTTCACTTCGTTGACCACTTTACCACTTTGAGATTTTCTGGGTATATGTGCACCACAACAAAGAGAGATCGGGGAACTAGTTTTTTTTTTTATGTAAAAGGATATCCGAATCATGATAATCCACAAGACTCAACCTTTACAAGTAGAACTGATGTGCAAACAATTCAGCAGAACGTTATCAGAAATGCAATACGAATTCAATGGAGTTCAGAGAAACTAAAGAGCAGAAAAGGAGCGGACAAAGGGCCACATGGCAGCCAGAGGAAAATTAACAATGACAATAAAATCAGTCACCTGGAGATTGTGCAGTACATGGAACAAACTTACACAAAATAATGCCATTGCTTATATTTCCTTTCCGTGACCTTCTTTTCTAAAAATGTATGTTTACAATCAAATTTCATTCGCTACATAGCATTATAACATGATAATCTTAAATATCCTTTTCAAATGCATACAAAATTTCTCATAGCTTAAACCAAAAGAATAAAACCACAATTAGCCTTCGGACAACCAATGCTGTTTCTTCTGGTCATGGCTGACTTTTAGTGATAATTCCGGAGAACAAACTTGTATCGTACTCGAGATTCACCGGACATTGTTACGAGGTCTGCGCTGCCTTTCTTCCCCAAAGTAACTATCTGAGCCTCCTGCCGTAGCCCTGTTATCAATATTGTTCCGACCTCGTTGGTCTTTACCAAAGCTCTCTCTCCTGGGGCTGTTAAAATTTCGCAAATCACCACCAGAACCCTTTCTACGGCCATTGTAGTCATCCCGCTCAAATCCTCTATCACTACCACGAGCCCCACGAGACGGTCTCTCAAACTTTTCCCTGGAAGGACGATTTCTGTCACCCATCATACCGCGGGACTTGAATCCAGATCTTTCAGATCCATCAAATCTAGCACGCCCATCAAAGTCATCCCTGTCGAATCCTCTGTCATTACTACGAGGTCCATGAGATGGCCTCTCAAACTTGTCTCTAGAAGATCGACTTGGGTCACCCATCATACTTCGGGACTTGAACCCAGATCTCTCAGACCCATCAAAACTGCCACGGCCCATTGACATGTTTTTCCTTCTATCAAAACTTCCTCTATTGCCTTTATCTCTATGAGATTTTACATCTTCCTCATCAGACTCAAATCCAGAGAAATCTTCAGAACTGTGACTAGCTCTCCTTCTGAAATCTCTTCTGTTAGGTCCCCGTTTATTTCCTTTTGTATTTCTAGATCGATGATCATTCTCATCCTCGGAGCCAGAACTGAGCCCAATGTCTTCATCCGAGTCAAATTTGTTCGTTGCTCTACCTCTAAGTCTTCGTTGAGAGTTAGCTACATGACTGGATTTCCAGTTCGGGTGAACTGGGATATCTTGGTCTGAATCAAAATCTAATTCATCGCCTTCAGATCCCGAGAAAGCTGCATTTCGATGCATTGGCCTCGGTACCTTGGCGTTTCTAGGTAAACTGGTTCTCCTTGTAGCACTCAACCTTTCATTAGGGCCCTCAGTATCATCACTTTCAGAATCAGGTTCAATCTCAGAGAAGTCAACAGTACCAGTTCCTTGTCCTTGGTCCCTACGCTGGTTATCTAACTCATAACTCTCCAGATCGTCTTCTTCATCATCAAAATCGTCGAAACCTGTTCCAGGCTGCTTATGGCCTAGATCTGAGTATTCTCTTTCAGGTGACCTTGGAGGCATGTTGCTTGTCCGAAACCCATCTTCAGATCTTCTACTATTGTCTCTTTCATCCCATCTAGCTTCAGGAAAATCTTCATTAAGTTTATGAGAATCTGCATACTCGAAAGAAGCAACATCTGCTCCATCGGACTCGTTGTCATCAAAGTCAAAATTCCAAGAGTCCTTCCGCGTGGAAATCTTCTCGAGCCGTGTCCTAGAACCATGTTGCTTTTCTTGCATTTTGTTCTCCGTATATTCATCAGGTGGCCGCTTGCACTCACAGTGAAAACATACCACATTCCTCCTATAATTCAAGAAATTGCACCTGCCAAGGAACGACAATGTTCAATGTTGTGACTATTTATCCGCACAGCAACAAAATACTGAGCTTGTCAGGAAAATGAAAAAATTAAGACCAGCGGTTCTATCCGGAAAAGAAACGGCATGTTCAAAAAATAGTATGATAGCCAAAAGAAAAGATTGACAAAAGATCAAAACATACTCGGGACATTCCCATTCTCCTGGAAGAAGTTGTCTTTTTGGACGATTGGAATCACATTGCAGGCATACTGAATTCTTCGCAAAATTCATAAAATCGCACCTGAAATTTTAAGCTTTACATCGTTAGAAAATCATGTAAAAGCTTAATTCTATAATTATAATTCATGAAAATATTTCCAAATGACTCCAAACTTCCTCTTAAGAAGTTTTCCTAAAAGTACTTCCATATGTAGTTCTTTGGTCCGGAAAGTAAACCATGCCTACTATATATTGTATACATAATAACCCGACATCAATTTTCTTTGCACTCAAGAGTACTCGAGATAATGATTTCAAACTGATAATAGAGCAGCCAGACAGGACTTGGATGCAAGATTCATTTGATAAACCACTTGCCCAGCAAAATGTAGGTAAGAAAAGGCATACTGGAATAGCATATCTCCATTTGACTGGATACCTACTGGGTTTTATTGTGCTGCTACTAACTAAATTTGAAGGATGCATGGAACATATGAAATCACAGATATACTGACTGATACCTACTTTGGACAAAGCCAGTCTCCTTTTTTCATCTCAATATCATCACGTCCAACTCGTCTTCTTGGAGGGGGAGGTGGTTGCTTCACTTTTGGTGGAGGTCTCTTAATGACAGGTGGAGGGAGATTTGGGTCAATGGGAACTGCACTCAATCTCACGACATGATGAAGTAATTTACGAACTACAGTTTTGACAGATTTTATTTTCAGAATGGACTCATTCACAACTGATCCATTCACAGGATCAAAGCCATACATCAACAGGACACGCATAATATCAATAGTTCTTGCCTCATCCTCCTTGTTTGTTAGCAGATATCCCCTTTCACAAGAATTCCTCAAACAACATGAGCTACAAACCTGACATTACAGAAAGTCAATCAAAATGTTATATACACATTTATAGTCATTTAGCTTAGTACATATAATTACAGTGACCATCTCGCATACAGTCTTTACCTAGGTCCATTAAGGTACGCAACAACCTATCTAGATAGATATCCAGAACTACAGCAGAAATTATCAAAAAATAAACTCGGCAGCAGCGGGAGAACCAGGGAAAAACTATTTGGAAACACAAATAACTTGGTACGCTTTATAGAAAAAATATAAAGACAACGGCCAAAGGACTGTATAACTTACATCGCCCTCATCAAGGTGGACATGCTTTCTCAACAATTTGGCAGAAAAAACAACCTTCTTGTCTGTGCTAGGACATCCATGACCAACCAACACTTGGATATCCTGTCTCGACAACGACCTGAAACCATTAAACACTTAAAGCACATCTCAAGCAAATTAAGACAGTGTAATACATTTATGCATAATAGAAATTATGAAATCATACTAAAGTTGTCTTGTACTGGATTTGTACCTAGATAAAAGGCACTGTAAATACTCCCAGGTACTCCAGATATGATTTTGTTAACACATATCACTTTTCTAGGGACGAAACCGAAAAATGACATGACAGAACTCCATGAACACCCCCGAATATGACTTATTTATTATTATTGTTTTCCCTTTAAGTTCATATATTCACTCTTATCAATATTACGTAGTTTTAGAAACTTGATGAGTTTATCAACATGAACTAACCAGGAACCTGAAAACATCACTCCTAATTTGAACCTATTATATAATCATACTGCATACAGTCGTACTAACACTAGCTTCTGTTACTGACAATCTGAGTTACTTAGATGATTCCCTAATCTCAACCAAAATCAGTAAAACTCTAGGAGTTTCAACCCCAATGTGTATCATCATGCTGATTCTGCATCAACTGATTTCAACGATTTTCCAATAGAGGTTAAATATTTTAATCAGAATATACTAGGAGGGGTAATCTCACTCGAACCCGACTTGCCTATCCACACTAATTACATTTTACAAAACCCAAATATGACCTGAAATAACTTCTTCACTAAAAATTGGTAATTCTTTCATAAAATTTAATTTCTTTAAGATTACATATTCCTTTTATAACATTTTTAGCAAGTTTCAGACTGACACAAAATTAACACATGTAGGAGAACAAACCCTGAACTTGTCAAAATTGCGGTATATATCACCACCAACATTGATATCACAAATATAGTCCAATAAAAACACTAGCAGCTCAAATAAGAAAACCAAAACACAAAACAAACCACACAAACCTAAATATATCAAACCGATCCTTCCCGAAATTAAGACAAGCAGTCTGCACAGTCTTCCAATCCCTCGTAAAATCAAAACCCTGATCAACAACTTCCTCCATCTTAAACCCCAAATCCTCAATCATCTTATCCTCATCTTTCCTCTTATGATCAAAATAATTCTGCTGCACTAATCTCTCCATCAATTCGATCCACTCGGGCCACGGATGCACCAATTCCACTTCCGTACTCATCAACCCCCCTTTTTTCCTCTCCTTCACCTCATTAACCTCAACCCCACTAACCCCACTTCCATCAATACCCACATTCCCCTCATTCTTGGGCTTATTTTTCGACTCACGCCAAGCCCGAATGCGCTGGAGGGTTTCGTCTTTCTGGGAGCGTTCTTTTTCGATGGCATCGATTTGATCGAATACTAAACTCATACGGGCGGAGAGGGAAGTGGGTTTGGGGTCATTTGGGGAAATGGGTGGGGGTGAATTGGGTTTAATTTCAGTTTCAGTGGAAGATAAAGAAGAAAAAGATGGGAATTTGGGTGTTTGAGAAGATGTGTAAGTGTTGGTGTATATGTATAGGTGTTTGTAATTGGAGGGCCTGCGAATTAAGAGGGAGAAAGACATGGTTTTTGATTCAAGAATGAAATGAATTGAGGGGTTTAAGCAAAACCCTATTCAAGTAATAACTCAACCAAACAAGCACAGAGAGAGTAGTAGACATTTTTTTTGTTTTTTTTTTTTACTGTGCGACTGCGTCGGAGAGACTCGCAGCTTTAGAAGTCCTTTGATAAATAATTTTGCAATTGAAATTTAATAGTTGAAGTTATAGTTATAATTTTTCTAAAACCAAAACTGTTTAAATAATTAAATTTTATAAGTTACAAATGAATATCTATTCTAACAAACAGCAATAGCAAATTGATATAATTTTATCACTCACGTTTTAAAACTAAGACTTCATTTAGAATCATTCTTGAAAAGTTTGAGCCAACAATTAAAACAAACATAAGCATGTTAACTCAAATTTTCTTATAAAATTAGTGTGTCAATTTTGGTTTCTGAGTTTTTATTTGGTTTTTTGTTGTTTAGAAAATATATAAGATAAAATTATAATTAAATTAAATTTTTATAGATTTGTGTCAACATATATTGGTATTTGTTATGATTCATAGTATACCATTGCCATGTGTAAATTATATAAAGTGTCTAAAATTATCATTGTAAAAATATATAATCAACACTAATATCGGGAATTAATTGGAGGGACTAATCGAAACAAAAATTAAATATATTTTAGTATTTTGATGATATTTAATATATTAACCTCGTTTAATATAAAATATATAATTCAAAAAAATTATAAAAATTAATCGAATTTCAAAAATCAAATCAGCCAAATATTTTTTAGAGATTAATCAAAAATTACTCTGGAATTTTTTATTTTTAAAACATGGTCTCAATAAATTCCATGACTTGTATAGTTTGTTTATTCCATGACTTGTATAGTTTGTGATGTAGTTACTGTCACAGGCAAAAACTATATAGTTTAACCTCGATTAAGTAATAATTGATAAAATAATAACCTCATTGAAACAATACTTTTCTCCCATTTTAATATAATCGAGAGAGTATTTTTATTCTCGATATACTAATAAACTCACTAAATTAATTTTTTTTTTGTCCCAACCTTATTACTTTAAAGGGATTTAAGTGTATTTTGAATGGAAAAGAAATGCAAACAAAACTTAACCAATAAAAAAAAAAAAAAAAAAGTGCAAACAAAGCTTCCATTCAGTGACTGTTTGCACCTGAGAAGTGCATGTAAATACTCCCTCTTGCCATATAAACATTTGCCTATAAACGATAACATTGCCATTCCATTGCTAAAAATACTAGCCTACAAACCGAGAACTAGCATTCCAAACCGCAGTTTAATTTTGAATAATCGCACAAGTATTTGCAAAATTAAGATAGTTGTTCGGTAACTCTACATATTAGTAACATCAGATACATGTTCCTGTGCTTGACAATGAAATGGGGAAACTGGACCAGGATGAGGAACCCGTACAATGAAGCAGCATCCTACTCTTTAAGTTGCACAAATTGCACTGATTTGATCCAGGCACGACTCAGCCTAGTTTTTCCATCTGTTAAAATCATCAATTAAAGAAAATCTTTTATCAGTTTGGAGGGGGAGGGGAGGACAAAAAGTCTTTTTTTAAAAAAAATATATAAAAATAACACAATTTCCAAAATGTAGACAACTCTATCTGTGAAACCTTATCATGAAAGGCATAAGCAGAAATAAAAAGTTTGCACATGGGCACCAGAAGAGAGTTTGATATTCGGCATACACAGTGAATATCTTAATAAAAAATTTAGGAAACCAAAAAGTTTGTGAACTTCTTGATATAGTATTGTTCGGGAAATCTAAAATTTTTTAGGGTAAAATGAGATAAAAAGATTGTTATTTTCGCACAAAATCTAAAGTTCAATTCTATAAGAGGCCTTCTAAAATTATAATAAAATAAAAGAATTATAATGGTCCGGGCACGTATCGGTATTCCCCCTTACTAAGAAAGAAGGTTGATCAACTTTTCAACACTAACCAACAACAGGATGAGAAACAGTGCTAAATGAATAAAACAAAAGATAAAATGCCACAATTTTTTCTTTACTTGGGAGGAAAAGAAACAAAAGAAAAGTTATTCGTAAAAGGAAAGCAGCAAAATGGGGAAAAAGGGTCCACGACATTTTAATGCACAACAAAAACCAATTCCTCTTTCACTCCTTAATTTCCACCTTGGTAATAAATGGAATATGTACCTCAAGATATTCATTAATACCCTTCACAATTCCCTCTATTGTTTTTTCCTATGTTACCCGGGCTTGGATATGGGTATTCTCATATGTTACCCGGACATGGGTATGGGTGTCGGACACAGGTGCAGATCCAAGTTTCACACTCTTAGTTTCTAAATTATTAGGATTCATGGATATGGATCCGAAACTGGAAACGAGTACGGTATTAGGCATATAACCTTAAGATAAGTGAAATTATACATACTTTATATATATTCTACATTTGTATATTAGTGTCTTTTACCAATAAGAAAACAAACACATAATTGATATTAAATTTATAGCATAAATCAAAAGGATAACGTGGAAATAGTAATATATGGGCATCCCTTTTTAGAAACAAGTTGTTGTGAGGCCTTGTATATCATTTTGTACTAGATTGCTTAAGTTGAAGTGTCTGGTTTTTATATGAAGGACCCGACTCAGATCTCATACCCATTCCCATGTCATGTCCAATCGACATGGGTATGAGGAAAAAAATTGAAGAGTACACGAAAGTTTTCTCTCATCGCAACAACAAAAATTAAGATATTAGGGGCTGGGTAATCAGTTTTGTCAGTTTTGGGTTCTTCCGAGAAGCCAAGTCAATGCACATAATGCAACCCTTTCAATTCTTTGCTCATATTAGAAGAATTGGCTGTCATTTATGCATCTAACTCATGTATAGAGCTACACTATCAACCATTATTGAGGAGAAATTAATCGACAACATCAAGAGAAACGGAAGCAATATACAAAAAAGTACCTTCCAAAGACCATCATTTAGATAATGCATGTTATCCACACCAATTCCCTTATTGATAGCCTTTCTGCATTACCCCAAAGGCAAATTAACTTCATTTATGTATGAGAAACAATCATCACTATTTGAAAATAGATAATTGTAAAATGTACATTAACACAGTTATCTCCTACATATGAAAGTTTATTTTGAATGGCAGCTAACAAAGTTGCTATTTTACCGAAAGACGTGCAAGGTTACGATGTAGACTATATAGCCTTCCTAGTACTGATGTAAATAGGAAAAAAAGAGAGCCTATATATATATTTTTAACTGTTTTTACCTAATACTGTACTTTCTTCTTATAGTAATGTTTTAGTGTAGCTAATTAGCTAGTAGCTACAACATTCAGGGACTCAGGGTGACCACATGCATGTGTATGTAAATTTAAACATAGATGCAGATACTTTACTTTTGTTAAATGTATACACGGAAATGCAATGCAAGGAATAACAATATAATGTAAATGTCAAGTATGACATAATCATATAGAGAGCATATATGACATGTGGATGTTATCATGAAGGGACCAGTTCCAGTTTACAGCCAAGATGTTCATCACACACAAAAGTACCAACTGCTTAGAAATTTATTTTCTACAAAATAAAATAAGACGTAAAAGGTCAGGAAATAAGAAAACAGTAACATCCAACAAAAGCAACTTACATGTCTTTTGCTGACATTTTAGTAAAGCCAATAGCAAGAGCATGTTGCTTTCCTTCAGCCATCAGGGCCTGAAAGTTTACATTACACTTCAGAATATTATGTGCATCTGAGTGGATCATGTTTCTTATTATTAAGTTCATCTAAACTAAAAAAAATACTGACTACAACTCATTAGGATACACAACTGAAATATCTAAATATAGGAATAACTGTGAGGAGGGGGGTTTAATTAATATTTGTCATAATCCGTACCACAGGTCTTTCTGCGGCCACTTCTTCATCCAAATAACCCCCAGGAGATGTAAGCCCTGGACACATTATGTTAGCACCTGAAAGAACAAATCTGATTGCGCCCCTGTCTACCTGTAACTTCTTCATTATGTCTGGATCTGCACAAAGTGATGTATCTTATGTGAATTTGAAATGAACAGTCTGAAAGAAATAACCAAAGTAATAATTATCTTGAAACATTGTCATTCTTCTAGGTCATACTATAAGCTGAATAAAATTAGGATTAAAATCAAAAAAAATCAAGAACAGGCATGCCTGCAGAAATGACGTTCTCATGTTTAAAGAGAAGAGGAAGGTGTAAGGTTTGACACCAAGGAAATATGGATATGGACTCTAAGGTTTAAGTATAACAAAATTAATCCAAGCTGAACAAACACTGGATTTAAAAAGACATATCCATAAGTTGGAGTTGCCAAGGAGTTTCATAGCTAAAGTGTGTCAGCAGATGTGGATGCAATAATTTTGAGTTGCCTATATCGGTCAACAACAACCATTTCTTCTATTGACAGTAACTTAAATAGAAATAAAAAGATGGAGAACCAGACTACCAGAAGGATAGACTGAGGGAAGTTTTAAAGAAGTACAAACCAATTCTTAAAGACTATTTTTTTAAAAGTAAGGGAATTGGTTTAGTCAAAGTCAACTCTCAAATAACCTAGATCGCATATTACAGAGAAAGGACCATGTTTTCAGACATAAACTTATTATAGCATTTAAAGAAAAAACCTGTAGGAAAGCAGCAAGTTGTCGGAATATTATGTATATTGCATTGCTAGGTTAAAGTAGTTTACACTGATGAAGAAGTCGCAGCGTCGGCATGTAAGGTCCATCACGCATGTTGAAAAATAATGGCACATTATTGACCACAACTAGATTTAGATGATTCTGGCTACAGACAGAAATTCAAAAACGAAAAAAAAATGGAAAAAATAAATATATCAGCAACAATTGGCAAATATTTTAACATAACACCAGCAGAAACGAAAGGAAAAACCCACAAACATCATACGTGCTCTGTGCATAACTGCATATATAGATAGAACGTGTAATTGTATATTTATCGAAATTATATATCCAGAGAATATACCATGGGCTGATAGATCTAGAAACTAATTGGTAGTGGAGCGATTTGGGTTGTCTGGCGTTCACTCAAAACATGAATAAGCAAGGGAAAAAAAATAGACGAAACTTTTCCTTCAAATCCTTCCGCTAGACAAAACAGTGTAAGTCGTCTCCTCACCAACCATTTCTTTCTCCTCCAATCAGCCCCCCCCCCCCCCCCCCCCNCTAATCTAAATCATAATCGTTTGAAGATTTCCTCAAAGCTTCCCCTCCCCCCACCGAAGATACTACAAAATGATTATCTATATATGTAAATATATAATATAATGGTAGTAATAGAAGTACATGCTCATCTTCTTTTTTTTTTATGTTCAGTAATAATATTATAAACCCAACAAGAAGTCAAGTAGTCAAGAATGAATACAGATGATGAGAGATGATCTCTGGCTTATATTCATGTCAGCCCAATAACATGAAAGCATCAATAGAAATCTTCTTTTTGTTTTTTTAAATTTCAGTTTCATACATCATTAGTTCATTACCCTAATATCATACTTAAATATCTTTAGATTTCTCTGTTTATGTAACATCAAAGTTTGTACATATACAATTAAAAATTATGAAATTTAGTAATTCAATGAGAATATATTTTACAATTAAAAAGAGGCTGTCCACCTCAGACCCCATTGTTTGTATGTGCGCATACACCCCTGACTTCGCCCACTCTCTCACCAGTTCTCCCCAATCAGAATATTTAGCATGCCTAACCCCAAAGTAGGTAAATGAGTTTGGTTTCTTAAAACTCTGTCATTCATAAAAGAACCATACAAGATGTTTACCCCCAAGCAGTACTGCAGTGGAAGTATGTAACACTTACATAAATATGTTTGTTTTGTGAGTGAAAAATATGCACGTACGAGACATGCAAGCTCGCGTTTACATATTTAGACAGAAGCATCAGAAAAATGTAGTTGAAATTGCAGGTATTACCATTTCACAACAATGAGAGGGGACTTCTTAGGAAGTAAATCATCCATGACAGGTTCAAGCCCCGGATACTGTAACAGAATTTAAAATAAGTACTTGCACTAGCAATATATAAAAGAATCACAGACAGTATCTGACTATCTCCCTTTTTTACTAACAAAATTAGGGATGGCAATCGGGTCGGATCGGGTCGGGTATGGCAGAATCCATATCCAAACCCGAAAATTTTATCCATACCCGAACCCGACCCGAACCCGAAAAATACCCGAAAATGAATACCC
>PHNY01016981.1:9237-20866 GCA_003724115.2 Anethum foeniculum
TGAGCTCGAGCTTCAAATTACTCAGCTCGTAAGGTTCACGAGCCTTATCGAGCCTCTATTATTTTTAATTAATTTTTTTATTATAAATATATTTTTATATAAATATTTAATATTATTTTTATATATTATATAGCCGAACCAATCATATTTCGAGCTTTTTTAATATATAGTGAAATCAATTCGAGCTTTCGAGCCGAACTCGAGCCTATCGAACTTATTACGAGCCGAGCTTCGAGCTTGAAATTAAAGGCTCGGTCGAACTCGAGCCCGAGCTCGAGCCCGAACTTTTTTAATCGAGCTCGAGCCGAGCCTGGAAGTGTTCGACTCGGCTCGGCTCGATTACACCCCTAGGCACATCTGTATACCTTCTGTTTATTCTTTCTCATGTTTATGATGGAATTTTTTTGGTGCTCTAGGCACAATTGGCCATTCGCGGGTTCGGTTTAGTTTATTTGGTGCTCTAGGCACAATTGGCCCTTCGTGGGATTAGATTAACTTGGTTTCGATTTTGGATATGGATTTGGATTCGATTATGGTATTGGTATTGTTTGGATGGTTGCAGATTTGTTTACTTTTGAAGTTGTTTAGATTGGTTATTGCAAGACATGAATGGTTCTTCTTCTTTTGCTGATTGGATTTGTTGCTATAGATATTCGGTCTGCCCTTTTCTTGTGGTTGCGTCTTTGAATTTTGTTTTCTCTTATGTTGCGACGTCTTTGGGCGTTTTCTCTTATGTTGGTGTGGTCTTGGATTCTCTTGGAAGCTTTTGGTTGGTTTGGATTCGTGATTCACTTTGGTTCATGTGGATACTCTTATTTTCTGTGTTGCAGTTTCGGATTGGTTTGGCTACGTAACTCCGTTTCTTGGTTGGCAAACTCCCGATTCACCACGTGAGTTTGAGGGGGGATGTTAACATATATAATATTATTATTATTAGATAGTTCCGTTATTATAATTATTTTCTTGTTAGGTTGATTTCTTTCTGTTATTATTGTTTAACTGTTGGCTATATAAACGCTCTTCTCTTATAATTGAGAACAATTCATATTATAATAAAATCCTTCTTTTCTCTTTTCTCTCTATATTTCGTCAGGTATCAGATCAATGCATTAGCATCCACTACATTGTCAAAAGATGAGTTATCTGCACAAGAGGCTAGAGCTGTTTTGATATGGAAGGCAAGCCTTGATAACAGTAGCCAATTATTGCTGTCTTCGTGGACTGAAGGAAGCAGCCACTGTAATGGATCGTATGGAATTGAACGTAACCAAGCTGGAAATGTCGTTGACATGAACTTCACAAACTCTGGCCTGAAAGGTACTCTAATTAATCTTAATTTTTCATTCTTTCCTCATGTACTCAGCATCGATCTTTCTAAGAACTCGCTGTATGGGAAACATTGCTACTCTTTCCCGACTTACCTACCTAGATATAGGTTCCAATGATATATCTGGAAAGATACTATCCAAAATAGGTAAACTTTCGGAACTTACCAGCCTATTACTTTGTTCCAATTATCTCACTGGATCAATCCCGGACTCTATCGTTAACTTAAGCAGCCTAACTATCCTATAGCTCTATGAAAATGAGCTTTCAGGACCCATTCCTCAAGATATTGGAAAGCTGAAGTCAATACATTATATTTCCTAATTTTTTTAATCAAATCCATTTCTTATTCAAAAATAATAAAAACAATTCTATTTAATAAAATAAGATAATAGTATTAAATAACCCACCAATTAAGCTTTTAAACTAAAACTCATTATTAATTCAAATCAATGATATAACACTAAAATATTCGATTCAAATTGAATTAAAAAATCATATAATATTAAAAGAATTCATGCATCGCACGAATTTCAAACTAGTATATATAATAGTCCAGCATGGATATAAAATTAGTGAGACATTTTATTCATGTGAAATGACAGATTTGCCAATGCCTTTATTATATGGAAAATGTTTCATCGAAAAATGTTTTATCCACAAAAGTGAATACAAAATTTTGCATAAAATCACGTGTTAAAGTTTGATTAAAATGGACCCCTGTGTTCATCAATACACATCAATAGTACCAATTAAAATATCTCACCTCATATGTCATGTCATTTTGTGCAAATATTTTGTATACAATTTTGTGAATGTGTCATGTCATTTTGTGCAAATATTTTGTATACAATTTTGTGAATGTTTTGTATACAGTTTTGTGAATGTAGCACTACTCTTATTATATTTTAAAAAATGTTTCATCCACAAAAGTGGATACAAAATTTTGCACAAAATCACATGTGTTAAAGTTTGATCAAAATGGACCCCTGTATTCGCATCAATACACATCAATAGCACCAATTAAAATATATCACCTCATATGTCATGTCATTTTGTGCAAATATTTTTTATACAATTTTGTGAATGTTTTGTATACAATTTTGTGAATGTAGCACTACTCTTATAATATTTTAAAAAATGTAGTTAATGAGATTGAACCTGAGTCTAGCTATTTACTTGCACACTTCAAAACCACTATGCTACTATACCACTTAAGTTTTTATTCATGCACTTAATATGTATCTGTCGCATGAGAATAAATTTTGATTTATTATTGCAACTTATATAATATCACATTTTCTCATATTTTATTCATTTATTTACGTACTATCTTATAACCCATGCAATGCACCGTCGTCTTAAATAATAATATTATTATTTTTATTTGTTAAAAAGAGTAAGTATTTCTCACTAACTATACTTGAATATATCTTTCATTAAAATTACAATTTATAATAATAAGACAATTGAAAAAAAGTAAATATTTTTTAAAATAATTAAAAATATTGAATTAGGTTATAAAATGAATAGGTTTACAAAGCGGCCAGGTATATAGTTCACTTATACGAAAATAATGAATAAATTTTATAATACGAGTTTATTCAGTACTGATATGATATTTATTACATATAATAGGTGTGTTTTATCTAATTATCATGTATACGCTTATACAGAATAAAAATTATAATATGTGTTTGTTTAATATTGATGTTGATTTAATATTTTTATTAAGTACTTTTTATATTAAAATTGTCAATACATGATACGTGGACATTATATTAGATAAATAATTAAAAAAATAAAAGATTATATTAGTAATCACAAATACTACTCTAACAATTATTGGTTTGATATGATACTAGATTATATACGATGAATGATTATTGGAAATAAAAAAAAATATTTTATATTTCTCATACAACATCTAATATTCTTACATATAGATCACGATAATAATATATTTTCTCGATAAAAAAACTTAGGAGGAAGTATAGCTTTACAATTAAATACTTAAGTATTAAGGGTATTTGATTCATTTTATGAATTAAATCACTTGTTTACAATTTTCTTACCAGAAATTCATTCATATTTCAATGTTTTTTTTTCAAAATTTTGAGGTTCGACAAATTGTGCAATTTGATATGATTTATTTTCTCTCATAAAAAAAAAAATTAGTCTAGTGTTTATCAAAAATAATCACATAGTTTTTATCGTAATAATTTGAGTGAACAAGACAACTCATCCAAATTTAATGAAATTAAGAAATTTTGGTTAATAGACACAATTACAAATTAAATTAATAACATATAAGTAGATTATAATTATGTAAAAGGGTCAAAGAGAAAATAAATTATGTTAATTATTAAAACGCTCATCCTATTATACACATAAAAGTTTTCATCTCACAATAAATTTAAATATTAATATATTGATTAAGTACACAAGACAAAATACTAATAAATTTAATCAAATTTTTATACTAACAAAATACTGTTGATATATCAATTATAAAGTAACATATTTTTGTACTCAGAATAACTTCCCAAAACAAAGAATTAAGAAGTTAATTAAGTAACTTATATTGAGAAGTCTTATATCAAGTAGAAAATGAAAGATTTTGAAAGTCAAACTACTAGAATTTCTCATAATAGTCACCTTTTGATATTATACAATAGATGCTCACAAATATACATACAACTTACAAAATGGTGACATGTATTTAAATGTGTAAAAATTCACCATTATTTGAATTAAAACTTACTTCATGTACCTTTAAAAAAAAAACTTATTTCATGTAATCGTACAAGATAATTCAATTTGTATATTAAGTTTTAGTTTATTTCACATGAACATACTTGCAAATTAATTATATGTATTAACTTTTAGTCTTTTGTACATAAACAGTTACGAACACTACTTGCACTCATTCAATTACATGTCGCATACAAGAAAATGAATTATTAGGTATATATTAATCATACATATTTATGGTTAATCGAATTATATTACGTATACTTGAGATATTACATAATTTTATTAATAAACAGATAATAGGAAAATATTATTACATATTATACAAAAAAAACATCTAGAAAATGACATGTGCCTCGCACGGGTTATTATGCTAGTATTATTGATGAGACATTTTACTCATGAAAACTCTAAAATATAACAAATTATCATTTATGTAAATACACACGTATGTATATGACTTATTCAGTGAAATGACCGATATACCCTCGACAATTCATAAGACATTTTATATATGTGTGTGTGTGTGAGAGAGAGAGAGAGAGAGAGAGAGAGACTTTCACAATTTTTCAATAAAATATACTACAGTTATATGTTGCACACAAAAAATTGTAGAAAATGACTCGTGCCTCGCACGGGTTATTATGCTAGTGTTACATAACTAGGAAAACACATTAACCCTTAAAGTCTGGCTTTTTGTACAGATAAACACAATCTGCAAAAAAAAAATATATCAATAAATTAGAGTTGGCAAAATATGTCCAAAATCGAAACGAAATACTAAATTAATCCACACATAAGCAAAATTATATATATAATTATTTTGTCAAAAATTTAACATAATTATTTAATTAAAAAATAATGTTTTCTATATTAAAAATATTACACTTAAGAATAAGATTCTTTTACAAATTAGCAAAAAAAAAAAAAAAAACTTTTACAAATTAAAAAAAATGAATGTCAGTGAAGAAGATATTAATTTGACAACTTATTTAACAACCTTTATTTTAGTCTACTTCCAATTTAATCTGATCCGGATTTAAATCTAAAACTCTTCTTATTTATCCAATCTTAATCTAAAATATATTTTTAATCAAAATTAGATCAAAGAATACCGTATCTAAATATAGCATAATTGAAAGTTAAACCGATTGAATGTTGTAATCTAGCATTAGAAATGTTGGGCCGCGAGCAAGCCGTAACTCCACAATAGTATGATATTGTCCGCTCTGGGCCGAGCCAGCACGGATTTTTTTTTGGGTCACTCCCAAAAGGCCTCATACTAATGGAGTTAACCGGCTGCTCTTTATACCAGATAATTTTATATTATCTATTCGATGTGGTACTTGAGTTGACACCACCCAACAATCCTCCCCTCAAATCAAGAACCACAAATTCCATGGTCTTACACCCGCGATTAATCTGTTTACGTCTTGCACCACCGCAAGGAACCAACCGATCTCTCAATTATGTACACACCGAGGGGAACCACCCACATCGAACAACCGCAACCCAGCCTATTACCCCACAAGGTCCAGACGAACCTTTGGCTCTGATACCACTTGTTGGACCGCGAGCAAACCATAACTCCACAATAGTATAATATTGTCCGCTCTGGGCCGAGCCCGCACGGGTTTGTTTTCGGGCAACCCCAAAAGGCCTAATACTAATGAAGTTAATTAGCTGCTATATATACCAGATAGTTTTCTATTATCTATTCGATGTGGTACTTGGGTTGACACCACCCAACAATCCTTCCCAAGAACCAAGAACCACAAATCCCGTGGTCTTACACCCGCGATAAATCCGTCTACATCTTGCAAAGCCGCAAGGAACCAGACAGATCTCCAATCGCGTTCACACCGAGGGGAACCACCCACATTGAACAACCTCAACCCAGCCCATTACCCCCACAAGGCCCAGCTCCGAACCTTTGGCTCTGATACCACTTTTTGGGCCTGCTAAGCAGCCCTAACTCCAACCCAAAAGGCCTCATACTAATGTCGAGGTGTTTATAGTTTTCTTGGTGTTCGTTCATACTTTGAGGTCTATCAAATGATGTACGAGGTGGAGAATTGTGAGGGTGAAGGTTGGGCTAGTTTTTGGTGCTAATGTGAAGCTAACGTGAAAAAATTCGTAAAAAATTTTCTGGTTGAGTTAGCTGTTTTGTTTTTGCGTTTCCCCGAGTTCCAACAGTCGGATCGCCCTGAATTTTGGACAGCGTTGCTCAGTTATCTAAATTCTGAACGGTGGAGATCGGTTTTGGAGGTCCATAAGGCCTGTTTATTAGGGCACGGGCAGGAGCTTTTTGCACCATTGGGTGGATTACGCTCCCCGTGGTGCGGCGACTTGGACCGGGTATTTTTAACTCAAAGGTGTTTTTTTGGTTAATTCTTAAACTAGGCCCATGATTATTATGATATATAAACGGTAGTAAATAAGTTAGTTTTTTTCTATGAGAGTTGTATTGTATACAGAGAACATATACATATCAATATATACAAGAGAAAAAATGCTCTTTCATTTTGCCAACAAAAATTACTTCTTCTTTATTTTGATTATTGCTTGTTTTGTAGCTTATAACTTGTGGTGGTAGAACTAGTATGAGTTTTACGTATTAAGTCTTTTTTTAAAGTGTTATTCCGCTGCGTCAAGGTTTGTCCCTAATTTGGGACCCAACAAAAAATAAGTTTTTTTTTTTTTTTTAAACTTCAGGGTTAATATGTTCATTTTGTTCATTTTGTTCATTTTGTACACTGGAAACGGGAAAAGGGTTAAGATATAAATGAAAAGGCGTATTGTTTAAAATTACAATATAAATGAACAAGCTCTGGTTAACCTATCATCACTAATCAGAAGATAGAAACATGTGCATGGCATTTCTGACAACACATTGATCTACAGCTAAAAATAGAAGGCAAGCACCGACATTCAGATGTCAAGTTTCTTACTAAATCATATATCAGTATACCTCATTGCAAACCAGGCTAAATTTAAACCACTTATGCTCATCCTGGATCTGGTGTACTAAACAGTCCAAAAATTATTTTTTTCCAAAATATGGAGTCAATGTACCTATAACTTTTTTTTTTCCGGTGAAATTATTCAGAATGTTAGTACGGATAAACTAATCTATAGTAATACCGGGGTTATTACCAGAGTAGACCTGCTAAAGTTTAATACTACTTGAGAGTATGTTAAAATTACTTTATTCTGAATATCAGCCACATATATATGTTGGTTACCTCAGTTATGTAGTACAACCGGAAAGAAAACACAATTATATAGTTTATGTCAAAATTAATTCAAAGAGAGAAATATAATGTAGTAATTGCAAACCGTAAATTTGATAAAATGACAATCCATTAATAGTAAAAAAAATCATAAAAAATAAAATCAAAAGTAATCCATAAATTTTGGGGGGTGAAAATAAATAGGAATCTGTAATAGGCAACCCGATTTCCGCGTAAGTGTAGGGTGAAATAGATAATATTAAAGATGAATGATATTAAATAAATGAGAAGGCAGGCTTCCATTTCAACTTTTTGTAGAAAAGCATATGTTGATTTGGAGGCCTGAATAAACAGAAAAGAAAGAGGAGGGGGACGATAAAGAAAGACTTGGGCTGTAAAAGGAGGGAGATGAGATTGGAGATATTCTGATTATACATTTTATTGTTTTCTCTTTGTATTATCTCAATCTTTCTCCCTTGATCAGTCTTTCTGATTATTTTTTTTAAGTTGTGCATGTCCTCTTTTTTCTTGTAAGAAAATGGCCTCCAACATTTCCATGGAAGATATTAAAAATGAAAAAGTTGATCTTGTAAGAATTTATACATTCTCTCTCTCTCTCTCTCTCCCTCCCTCCCTCCTTCCCCTGTGCATATACACATATGCATAAAGGTTTTAGCTAATGATGACAATGTTTATTGCAGGAAAAAATCCCCCTTGAGGAAGTGTTTCAGACACTAAGATGCACAAAGGATGGACTTTCAAGTGATGAAGGATTAAAAAGACTTCAAACCTTTGGCCCTAACAAACTTGAAGAGAAACAGGCATGCATATTTCTGTCTCTTTTAGCTATTAATTTGTTAATTTTCAGGAGACAAAGCAGGGTGTTTTCCTGAGCTTTTTACCAACTTATAAGTCAAAATATGTTTTAGATACATGTCGGAAAAATATGGCTAATTAGTCTATAATGTATTCTCGTGATCACCTGATTTCTGAAAACCATGCATGCAACAGGAAAGCAAGGTCCTAAAGTTCTTGGGTTTTATGTGGAATCCTCTTTCATGGGTCATGGAGGCTGCTGCTATTATGGCAATAGTTTTGGCCAATGGAGGGGTAAACATTTCAATTTTTTCACCAACAGTTTGTGTTTTTTTTTTGTTTTTTCTAATCTATATAGTGTATAACTTAAAATATTTGATTAATGCAGGGCAAAGCGCCGGATTGGCAAGACTTTCTTGGAATTGTTGTGTTGCTCATTATCAATTCAACTGTTAGTTTTATAGAGGAAAACAATGCAGGGAATGCTGCTGCTGCTCTCATGGCAGGTTTAGCTCCTAAAACAAAGGTATTGTTCAAATATTAGTAATACATTTTTTAGATATGTGTAGTGTGTCTGAAATTAACTTAAGGAAGGAATTGAAACCTAATAACTATATTTTTGTTATAGGTTTTGAGAGATGGGAAATGGAGTGAGCAGGAGGCATCAATTTTGGTTCCAGGAGATATAGTTAGTGTTAAGTTAGGTGATATCATCCCAGCCGATGCTCGTCTTCTGGAAGGTGATCCTTTAAAGATTGATCAGTCGGCTCTAACCGGTGAGTCCCTTCCTGTAACCAAGAATCCTGGTGACTCAGTTTTCTCCGGTTCCACATGCAAACAAGGTGAGATTGAGGCCGTTATAATTGCCACTGGTATCCACACCTTCTTCGGGAAAGCTGCCCATCTTGTTGATAGCACCAATTCAGTTGGTCACTTCCAACAGGTACTTCGTAAATTAGAGCAGTAATGTTTTTCTTGATTAATAACAATGCATGCTTTATCTAAGAAAGACTATGGTTATTGATGGATCAGGTGCTGACTGCCATTGGTAATTTCTGTATCGTTTCTATTGCTGTGGGGATTTTCGTTGAAGTAATAGTGATGTATCCAATCCAGCACAGAACTTACAGACAAGGGATTGACAATTTGTTAGTGCTTTTGATTGGAGGAATCCCAATTGCAATGCCAACAGTTTTGTCAGTGACAATGGCCATTGGTTCTCACCGGCTTTCAGAGCAGGGTGCTATTACCAAGAGAATGACTGCCATTGAGGAGATGGCTGGAATGGATATCCTGTGTAGTGACAAGACTGGAACCCTCACCCTAAATAAGCTTACTGTTGACAAGAACTTAATCGAGGTTTTTGCAAGGGACATGGATAAAGATACTCTTGTCCTATATGCTGCTAGGGCCTCCAGAGTTGAAAATCAGGATGCAATAGATGCTTCCATAGTTAATATGTTGAGTGACCCCAAAGAGGTATTTTCGTTTTTTACATGCATTGCTTTGTTTTCTAATAATAGAAATCAACTGAATTGCATTGCTACGGACTTGATACAGGCGAGATCTGGTATAAAAGAGGTGCACTTCTTGCCATTTAATCCAGTTGATAAGCGGACTGCAATTACCTACATTGATAGCTCTAACAATTGGCATAGGAGCAGCAAAGGCGCTCCTGAGCAAGTATAACACTCCCTTCACTACTGAATAATAGTTTGATGTTTCCTACATGATTTGCGCTAGCAAAATATTTTAACGTAACATGCCACATCTTTCTGTGTGTACCAGATAATTGAGCTCTGTGAGCTCAAGGGAGAAACATTGAAGAAGGCTCATGATATCATTGACAACTTTGCGAACCGGGGTCTTCGCTCTTTGGGTGTTGCACGTCAGGTGATCTAGTAGTTAGTAGTTACCCCACACAATATAATTTGTTAAGAGTATTATATATATTTCCTGGTGACATGGATTTGATGAATATCTACAGACCGTACCAGAGAAAAACAAGGAAAGTGCAGGATCACCATGGGAGTTTGTGGGATTATTGCCTCTATTTGACCCTCCAAGACATGACAGTGCTGAGACAATCCGTAGAGCTCTTGAACTTGGTGTCAGTGTCAAGATGATTACTGGTGACCAGCTTGCCATAGGCAAAGAGACTGGCCGCCGACTTGGTATGGGCACTAATATGTACCCCTCCTCTTCTCTTCTGGGTCAAAGCAAGGACGAGTCCATTTCTTCCATACCCGTTGAGGATCTCATTGAGAAGGCTGATGGATTCGCAGGAGTCTTTCCTGGTAATTTAGATGAAATTTATGCACCAAGTGTATAGTCAGTACTCACTTTTACGGTCAAAATTTAAGATAAATTTGGGCTTTTGTAGAGCACAAATATGAAATTGTGAAGAAGCTGCAAGAGAGGAAACACATATGCGGTATGACTGGAGATGGTGTGAATGATGCACCAGCGCTTAAACGAGCGGACATAGGTATCGCAGTGGCAGATGCAACTGATGCAGCCAGGAGTGCTTCTGACATTGTTCTAACTGAGCCCGGCCTGAGTGTGATTGTTAGTGCTGTTTTGACTAGCAGAGCCATTTTCCAAAGGATGAAGAACTACACCATATATGCTGTATCTATCACAATCCGTATAGTGCTAGGATTCATGCTCCTTGCTCTCATCTGGAAGTTTGACTTCTCCCCCTTTATGGTACTTATCATTGCTGTATTGAATGATGGGACAATAATGACCATCTCAAAGGACAGGGTGAAGCCATCTCCTGTGCCTGACTCGTGGAAGCTTCAGGAGATCTTCGCCACTGGCGTTTGCCTTGGCACCTACCTTGCTCTTATATCTGTTTTGTTCTATTATCTGGCTGCTAAAACTGACTTCTTCCCCGTAAGTTTTCCTTTACTAAAAAACTTTATTGTACCGTTGTAAACCAAAGCCTACTTGCATTTAAGATATTTTAATGTTGCAGGATACTTTTGGAGTCAAGTCAATCCAGGATAACAAAGATGAGATCACTGCAGCCGTATATCTTCAAATCAGCATTGTGAGCCAAGCATTAATATTCGTGACAAGATCCCGTGGATGGTCATTTGCAGAACGCCCGTGTTTCATGCTAATTTTTGCTTTCCTAGTAGCCCAGTTTATCGCTACCATCATTGCAGTGTACGCAGATTGGAGTTTTGCCGAAATCCATGGGATAGGGTGGGGATGGGCTGGATCTATCTGGATCTTTAGCATCATCTTTTACATCCCTCTTGATATAGTAAAGTTCATGACACGCTACATTATTGATGGCCATGCCTGGGACAATATAGAGAACACGGTACATAACAATGTCAATTAAACGTATAGTAAAAACTCTAAATTAAGGGCCTGTTTGGCAAAATACAACTTATCAACTTATCGACTTATTTCAATTTTTTTTTTCATATTTACATGTTAATTTTTAGAATTAAATATTTAAGTAGGATTTAGTATCTCTTATATGC
>PHNY01016981.1:29868-40661 GCA_003724115.2 Anethum foeniculum
AGCGTTGTTAAAAAATAAATACTCTTTTTTTGATTGGTTGTAAAATAATTCATAATTTTTAATTGATGAATATATTAAATCAAATAACTTCCATATTTAAATTAAAATTATTAACTAACTACAGTTATTATAGTTGGATGATAATAGTCTAAATTTTAGGACTCGTTTCTGATCGGTAGAAACTAATGTAAAATTTTCTGATTGGTTAACTACATACTTGGATAGACACACGTATTATAAAGAAGGATGGTGATATTCGATTTTTCGAGTTTTATTATTGAAGATATATTAGGATGTTTAATTATAGGTAGAGTAACATCATGATAATGAATCGAATTAAATAAAATGTTGACGCTACGTATTCTAGATAGTTATAGATAAAAGAAATGTATATTGTGTTTGAGAAAATACAATTCTAAATTGGTCACTGTGCATGACAAGATTCAACTGTCCGTTGAAATATAAAATTTTAAATTTGTACGTATTAATAAGAGAATTAAATACGCAGCTGACGATTAATGAAATGTATATTTATTCTCACTAATTAGATAATATTATTATTATTTTAATATATTTTAAAGTACCTGTGCTGTACTGCAAAGTTTAAAATGTATTTAATGTATTATTTAGACCGGGAATATTATATATTATTTTATTTAAGACCGAGACCATTCTACTTTATTATAATTTATTATTATTATTATTTACGTACTATATTATTATTCATAAAATTAAAAAAAATTAATATTGTTTAAATACTCATTTAAGCCCATAACAAAACAGGTAGCATTGGATAAGATTCCCAACGGTTCACCGAGTCACAATATATACATCGATACTCACAGGTGTGAATCCAATAATCGTGGGCACCAACTATTACCGTTTGAGAAAGCATTATTGTTTGAGATTTTACCATTTGTAATTGTACCAATCTCCCCTCTAATTCTCCTTTACTAACCTCTATATATAGACATATAGAGCCAGCGCCCAGAGTAAAAAAAGCGTTCTTCGTTTCTTGTGCAATACAAGCAAGGGTTTTGAGTGCGTTTTTGAGTTCGTTTTTTGTGCAATATAAGCAAGGGTTTTGAGGGTTTGATTACAATGTCGAAGGAAGGCATGATTAATCTGCCTCCGGGATTCAGTATCATGCCGAGGGACGATGAACTTATTAACTACTATCTGAAACCTAGAATTTTGGGACAAAAAATCCCCTGTGACGTCATCAATGAGGATGTTCCAGTTTACGGTCCTGAATCCACTCCATGGCTGTTGTTTGATATCAACAATCCTAATTCTTGGGTTGATTCCATAACAAATGCCAAAAAGACTGTTTATGTGTTTACTTCGTTATCCAAGATATCGGTTACCGATTCCAATACCACTACTAGAAGAACCAGAAAAAATACGAGTAAAAAGGCTGGTTGCGAAACCTGGATGCAAAGATCACCGCGTTTTCCGATAATTGATGGGGTTGGTAATGTAATTGGAGGGAAAAGAATGATGAATTTTGAGATTCAAGACTTTGAGGATGAATTTGATATTGATAACACTGTTTATTTCAAAATGCACGAGTATACTCTGTGGGGTGTTAATGACAATTCGGCTTCTCATGTTGCTGATGATCTTGTTCTCGGCCAAATCACTTTTGATCCGCGTAAAAAATCCCAATATAAGTTGTCTGATCAAGTTTCGAGACGAGGCCGTAAACCTCAAAATAGAATACAAAGCAATAAGAATCTTTGAAGCAATATTTCGACATCAGAAAGTGTGCCGATTATTAGTAGTAATGTTTGCCAGGAAAGTACAAGTTCACTTCCCGGAAGTTTGGTCGCGCTAGGTGGTGGTGGTGGTGGTGGTGGTGGTGGTGGAGGTAGCAATGGTCAGTCTGCTACTCCTTCATATGACAATTCTTAATTGGTCACTCTGCATGACAAAATTCAACTGTACGTTGGAAAATAAAATTTAAAATTTGTACGTATTAATAAGAGAATTAAATACGCAAACGAAGGTTAATGAAATATAAAATTTAAAATATTTATTCTCGCTAATTAGTTATTATTATTATTATTTTAATATTTTATAAAGTACTTGTGATGTATTGCAAAGTTTAAAATGTATTCAGTTTATTACTTAGACCGGGAATATTATATATTATTTTATTTAAGACCGAGACCATTCTACATTATTATAATTTATTATTATTTTATTTCCACAAATTCGTAAATAAAAATAAACACAATTCACGTAATATATTATTATTCATATAATTAAAAAAACAAACTTTAGTATTGTTTAAATACTCATTTAAGCCCATAAAAATACCGGTAGCATTGGATAAGATTCCAACCGGTTCAACGAGTCACATATACCCTTCTCCCCTTACATACATACACCGATACACACATATGTGAATCCAATAATCGTGGGCATCAAGTATTACCGTTTGAGATTTTACCATTTGTAATTGTACCAATCTCCCCTCTAATTCTCCTTTACTAATCTCTATATATAAATATATAGATCCAGCACCCAGAGTAAAAAAAGCGCTCTTCGTTTCTTGTGCAATACAAGCAAGGGTTTGAGGGAATTTTCGGGTTCGTTTCTTGTGCAATATAAGCAAAGGTTTTGAGGGTTTGATTACAATGTCGAAGGAAGGTATGATTAATCTGCCTCCGGGATTCCGTTTCATGCCGAGGGACGATGAGCTTATTAACTACTATCGGAAACCTAGAATTTTGGGACAAAAACTCTCTTGTGACGTCATCAATAAGGATGTTCCAGTTTACGGTCCTGAATCCACTCCATGGCTGTTGTTTGATATCAACAATCTTAATTCTTGGGTTGATTCCATAACAAATGCAGAGAAGACTATTTATGTGTCTACTTCTTTATCTAAGATAGCGGCTACCGATTCCAATACCACTACTAGAAGAACCAGAAAAAATACGAGTAAAAAGACTGGTTGCGGAACCTGGATGCAAAAATCACCGCGTCTTCCGATAATTGATGGGGTTTGTGATGTAATTAGAGGGAAAAGAATGATGAATTTTGAGATTCAAGACTTTGAGGGTGGATTTGATATTGGTAACACTGTTTTTTTCAAAATGCACGAGTATACTTTGTGGGGTGTTAATGACAATTTGGTTTCTCATGTTGCTGATGATCTTGTTCTCTGCCAAATCACTTTTGATCCTCGTAAAAAATCCCAATATAAGTTGCCTGATCAAGTTTCGAGACGAGGCCGTAAACCTCAAAATAAAAAACAAAGCAATAAGAATCTTCGAAGCAATACTTCGACATCTGATAATGTGCTGGTGATTAATAGTAATGTTTTCCAGGAAAGTACAAGTTCACTTCCCAGAAGTTTGGTCGCACTAGGTGGTGGTGGTGTTGGTAGTAATGATCAGACTGCCACTCCTCCTACATATGACATTAGTGTTCAAAACATGGATAAGTTTGGCATGCGTATTATAGATAGTTAGAGATGAAAGAAATGTATATTGTGTTTGAGAAAATTCAATTCAAAACAGGTCACTCTGTATGACACGATTCAACTATCCGTTGAAAAATAAAATTTAACATTTGTACGTATTAATAAGAGAATTAAAAACGCAGACTACAGTTAATGAAATGTAAAATTTTTAAAAAAATTATACTCACTAATTAGATAATATTATTATTTTTTAATATATTTTAAAGTACCTATGATGTATTGCAAAGTTTAAAATGTGTTCAATTTATTATTTAAACCGGGAATATTATATTTTATTTTATTTAAGACCGAGACCATTCTATATTATTATAATTTATTATTATTTTATTTTCACATATTCGTAAATAAAAATAAACACAATTCACGTACTATATTATAATTCATATAATTAAAAAATAAAATTTAATATTGTTTAAATACTCATTTAAGCCCATAAAAAACCGGTAGCATTGGATAAGATTCCCACCGGTTCACCGAGTCACATATACCCTTCTCCCCTTACAATACATACACCGATACACACATGTGTGAATCCAATAATCTTGGGCACCAAGTATTCCCGTTTGAGAAGGCATTTCTGTTTGAGATTTTACCGTTTGTAATTGTACCAATCACCCCTCTAATTCTCCTTTACAAATCTCTCTCTCTCTATATATATATATATATATATATCCAGCGCCAAGAGTAAAAAAAGCGCTCTTCGTTTCTTGTGCAATACAAGCAGGGGTTTTGAGGGCGTTCTTGGGTTCGTTTCTTGTGCAATTTAAGCAAGGGTTTTGAGGGTTTGATTACAATGTCGAAGGAAGGCATGATTAATCTGCCTCCGGGATTCCGTTTAATGCCGAGGGACGATGAGCTTATTAACTACTATCTGAAACCTAGAATTTTAGGACAAAAACTCCCCTATGACGTCATCAATGAGGATGTTCTAGTTTACGGTCCTGAATCCACTCCATGGCTGTTGTTTGATATCAACAATCCTAATTCTTGGGTTGATTCCATAACAAATGCCGAGAAGACTGTTGACGTGTTTACTTCGTTATCCAAGATAGTGGCTAACGATTTCAATAGCACTACTAGAAGAACAAGAAAAAATACGAGTAAAAAGGCTGGTTGCGGAACCTGGATGCAAAGATCACCGCGTCTTCCGATAATTGATGGGGCTTTTGATGTAAATAGAGCGAAAAGAATGATGAATTTTGAGATTCAAGACTTTAAGGATGGATTTGATATCGATAACACTGTTTATTTCAAAATACACGAGTATACTTTGTGGGGTGCTAATGGCAATTTGGCTTCTCTTGTTGCTGATGATCTTGTTCTCTACCAAATCACCTTTGATCCTCGTAAAAAATCCCAATATAAGTTGCCTGATCAAGTTTTGAGACGAGGCCGTAAACCTCATAATAAAAAACAAAGCAATAAGAATCTTCGAAGCAATACTTCGACATCAGATAATGTGCTGGTGATTAATAGTAATGTTTGCCAGGAAAGCACAAGTTCACTTCCCGGAAGTTTGGTCGCGCTAGGTGGTGGTGGTGGTGGTAGCAATGATCAATCTGCTACTCCTCCTTCATATGACATTGGTGTTTAAAACATGGCTGAGTTTGGCATGCGTATTCTAGATTGTTAGAGGTAAAAGAAATGTATATTGTGTTTGAAAAAATACAAATCTAAATTGGTCACTCTACATGACAAGATTCAACTGTCCGTCAAAAAATAAAATTTAAAATTTGTACGTATTAATAAGAGAATTAAATACGCAGACGACGGTTAATGAAATGTAAAATTTTGAAATATTTATACTCACTAATTATATATTATTATTATTTTTTTAATATATTTTAAAGTACCTATGATGTATTCCAAAGTTTAAAATGTATTCAATTTATTACTTAGACCGAGAATATTATATATTATTTTATTTAAGACCGATACCATTCTACATTATTATAATTTATTATTATATTTCCATAAATTCGTAAATAAAAGTAAAAACAATTCATGTATTATATTATTATTCATATAATAAAAAAATATAATTTAATATTGTTTAAATACTCATTTAAGCCCATAAAAAAATAGGTAGCATTGGATAAGATTCTCACCGGTTGACCGAGTCACATATATTTTCTCCCCTTACAATACATACACCAATACACACAGGTGTGAATCCAATAATCGTGAGCACCAAGTATTACCGTTTGAGATTTTACCGTTTGAGATTTTACCGTTTGTAATTGTACCAATCTCCCATCTAATTCTCCTTTACTAATCTCTATATATAGATATATAGATCCAGCGCCAAGAGTAAAAAAAGCGCTCTTCGTTTCTTGTGCAATACAAGCAAGGGTTTTGAGGGTTTGATCACAATGTCGAAGGAAGTCATAATTAATCTACCTCCGGAATTCCATTTCATACCGAGGGACGATGAGCTTATTAACTACTATCTGAAACCTTGAATATTGGGACAAAAACTCCCATGTGACGTCATAAATGAGGATGTTCCAGTTTACGGTCCTGAATCCACTCCATCGCTGTTGTTGATATCAAAAATCCTAATTTTTGGATTGATTCCTTAACAAATGCCGAGAAGACTTTTTATGTGTTTACTTCGTTATCCAAGATAGCGGCTACCGATTCCAATACTGCTACTAGAAAAACTAGAAAAAATACGAGTAAAAAGGCTGGTTGCGGAACCTGGATGGAAATATCACCGCGTCCTCCGATAATTAATGTGGCTGGTAATGTAATTGGAGGGAAAAGAATGATAAATTTTGAGATTCAAGACTTTGAGGGTGGATTTGATATTGCTAACACTGTTTTTTTTTCAAAATGCACGAGTATACTTTGTGGGGGTGTTAATGACAATTTGGCTCCTCATGTTGCTGATGATCTTGTTCTCTGCCAAATAACTTTTGATCCTCGTAAAAATTCCCAATATAAGTTGTCTGATCAAGTTTCGAGACGAGGCTGTAAACCTCAAAATAAAAAACAAAGCAATAAGAATCTTCGAAACAATACTTCGACATCAAATAATGTGCGGGTGATTAGTAGTAATGTTTGCCAGGAAAGTACAAATTCACTTCCCAGAAGTTTGGTTGCGCTTGGTGGTGGTGGTGTTGGTAGCAATGATCAGTCTGCTACTCCTCCTTCATATGACATTGGTGTTCAAAACATGGATGACAGATAAGCTTGAGATGCGTATTCTAGATAGTTAGAAATGAAAGAATTGTATATTTTGTTTGAGAAAATACAATTCTAAATTGGTCACTCTACATGACAAGATTCAACTGTCCGTTGAAAATAAAATTTAAAATTTGTACGTATTATTAAGAGAATTAAATACGCGGGCGACGGATAATGAAATGTAAAATTATAAAATATTTATACTCACTAATTAGATAATATTATTATTTTTTTAATAAATTTGAAAGTACCTATGATGTATTGCAAAGTTTAAAATGTATTCAATTTATTACTTAGACCGGGAATATTATATATTATTTTATTTAAAACCGAGAGCATTCTACATTATTCTAATTTATTATTATTTTATTTCCACAAATTCGTAAATAAAAATAAATACAATTCACGTACTATATTATTATTCATATATTTAGAAAAAACAAAATTTAATATTGTTTAAATGCTCATTTAATCCCAAAAAAACCGGTAGCATTGGATAAGATTCCCACCGGTTCACCGAGTCACATATACCCTTCACCCCTTACAATACATACACCAATACACACAGGTTTTAATCCAACAATCGTGGGCACAAAGTATTACCATTTGAGGAAGCATTACCGTTTGAGATTTTACCGTTTGTAATTGTACCAATCTCCCCTCTAATTTTTCTTTACTAATCTCTATATATAGATATATAGAGCCAGCGCCCAGAGTAAAAAAAGCGCTCTTCGTTTCTTGTGCAATACAAGCAAGGGTATTGAGGGTGTTTTTGGGTTCGTTTCTTGTGCAGTGTAAGGAAGGGTTTTGAGGGTTTGATTACAATGTCGAAGGAAGGCATGATTAATCTACCTCCGGGATTCCGTTTCATGCCTAGGGACGATGAGCTTATTAACTACTATCTGAAACATAGAATTTTGGGACAAAAACTCCCCTGTGACATCATCAATGAGGATGTTCTAGTTTACGGTCCTGAATCAACTCCATGGCTGTTGTTTGATATCAACAATCCTAATTCATGGATTGATTCCATAACAAATGCCGAGAAGACTGTTTATGTGTTTACCGATTCCAATACCACTACTAGAAGAACCAGAAAAAATACGAGTAAAAAGGCTGGTTACGGAACCTAGATGCAAGGATCACCGCGTCTACCCATAATTGATGGGGCTGGTGATGTAATTGAAGGGAAAAGAATGAAGAATTTTGAGATTCAAGACTTTTAGGATGGATTTGGTATTGATAACACTGTTTATTTCAAAATGTACGAGTGATAGAATATATTTTTTAGATGATTTTATAGAATATATTGGAGCAAAAAGTCCTATTTTGGAGTGAAAATAGAAGAAAATTTGTATTATTAGGCTAAGTAGGCTGAAAATACTGTTTGAGCCATATCCTGAGTTCCAGAACTCCGTTTCTGACGATCTTACAGCCCACGTGAAGCTTATGGAATTCGCTTTAATTTAGAGATGGTCCAATAAGGAGAATTCAACTAGAGTAGCCTAGAAATAGAGGAAAATAGAGAGCTACTAATTTTTACAAAAAGAATCCTACTCGGTTTAAAAGTCTGACTTGTAATTCTTTTAAAATAATATAATACTTGTATTATTAGAAGGGACATCATATTTGATGATTAGTTTTAGAGACATACATATTATTGTAGAGTAGAGAATAGTTAGGGTTTATATAAAGGGAAGAAAGCCATGGATTTTAGTCTTGTGATAGGATTGAAGATTACAGGTTTTCTTATTTGATTTTCTTCTCTATTCATGTTAGTTTAATTATGTTTCTTTCTTTTATTAGTTTTTTTACTTGTGTAATTATTAGCGAGTAGTCGTTTTCTAGGGCATAAAAGGGGAAGCCATGTTTGCACTATAATCTTGGCATGATTTTTACAGTAGTTCGATTGATTATGGTTAATTCTAATTGATTATGTTTTCATTATTAATTTGTATAATCGGTCGATATTATGAATTAATTCTATGCAAACAGGATTAATAGATGGGGAGATTTTACTCACTAGAGGCACACATACGATTAACAGAATTGAAAGTGAGAGCGGGAGCTTCATTGGATTTTTGAGAGCGTTAATGCTCGGGAGAGATTAACAATTGCTCTAATTACCTAACCGATCAAATTACTAGAAATGATCAATTGTGTAATAATATTTCGAGAGTGTTAATGCTTGGGAGAGATTAGCGTACTCTAGTTATGTGATCATATTTATTGCTGCAGTTTAGAACCCAGTTATTTTGTAAGCATGGTGGACCTGATTGCCCTAGGTTTTTATATTCATTGTTTAGCTTAATTAGTTTAGTGTTAATTTAGTTTAAATAATTAGCTTGTAAAATATTTTTCACATCGTTTTGCCCTTGAAACAATCTATAGTAATTGAGTCGAAATCGATAGAACCTGTCTCCTTGTGGATACGACCTGCACTTGCCACTTTGTACAAGTAATAGACACCGTGCGCTTGCGGTTAAATTAAAATTAACACATCAAGTTTTTGGCTCCGCTGCCGGGGAGACAGCTAGTTTCTATTTATTTTAATTTGGTTATTTAGATTGTTTCCATTGTCTCGTTGGAACTTTAGTTCCGACTGAGGCAAGTTCCACTACTTTTCTTGGCTTTGTTGAGTGTTTACAGGTTTGCAATGGGTGAAGCTGAATCTTTTGCACTCCTCTCTTCCCTAGTTGAGGCAAATACTCAAGAAATTGCCTCAATAAAGACTATAGAGCCTATTATGCGTCCAATGAGTATCAATGAGATGTCACAAGTGGCCCCTAAAACTTACAACTTTTGTCCAATTTGTGGTATACAGGGTCACTATGGTTATGAATGCTCGTATAAAATTTATAATTCTCAGAGAGCTTATTGTGGACAAATGAATTCTTTTGAAGAAGGATATGAGTACAAGCAGTACTCTAACACTTTTAATTAAGAATGCATGGATCAACCAGATTTCTCGTACATGGACAATTATGCTCAAAAATTTTCATATCATGATCAACAACAGTTTGAGCAACAACATTATCAATAACCATATGAGCAGCCATCACTACAGCAGTATCAATATCCTCCTCCACTATAAGAAGATTTACAGGTTTCTCAAACCAATGTAGATGTGCAACCTAATCAGACAAGTGAGGTATATGATCTGTTGAAGAAACTGTAAAAGAGTTTTGAGGAGAGTACCGAGGAGATTAAGAACTGAAAACTGAAAATTTGATGATAAAGTCTCAAATCGCACACTTGGCTAGCTCTTCTATATCAGGGCAACTCAATTCTTTACCACAACCATCCATTCAACCAGAAGAGGACATGGGTGATATCATTCTTATAAGTTATCAAGAATATGAAAGTTTCTCCATATGTATTGATGATGTGACTATTAATTCAGAAGAGGAGCATGCCACTGATGATAAGATTAATGATGTTGTTGTTGAGGACATTGTAAGTGATACTGAGGAAACAAAAGAAAGCAATAATGAGATGGTGGTAGTTTCTCTTCCACAACTTGTGCCTAAACTACCATTCCCACATCGAGACATACCCTTTGTGGATCAACAGTTGGGTATTGGTAAATTTGCCTTTACTTTAACCTCTACTTACAAGGCTCCTATACTTGAGGACACGTGTTTTAAGATTGACATGATGACACCAATTGTTCAAGATATTTCTCAAACTATGGTTGATGATCCATTTGAAAATGTTCTTAAATTCAAGCTCAAGAAGAGGATGAAGATAAAAGTGTCTCTTTTATCGTTGTTGTGATAAGCTAGGATGTTGGAATGACTCCTGAGAAAGTGAAGAGTGTAGACAAGCCACCTCTTGAGCCTTCACCTAATGTGAATATCGAGGGAGTTCGACCTTTTCGTGGTGTTGAGTTTTATTGTTGTTTTATCACAAAATTTTCCAGAGCTGCACAAGCATTTGCCCAATTGTTGCTTATTAATGTTATATTTGTTTTTACTGATGTTTGTTTCAAGATTTTTTGCAGGATTAAAGCAACTCCTAACGATATTCTTAATACTTTTTGTGGTGGTGGATTTGTGGTCGAGAAAGTGGATATTCCGCCTTCGTCGGAGTATTTCTAGAAGTCAAGCTA
>PHNY01017011.1:0-10790 GCA_003724115.2 Anethum foeniculum
GGGGGTTATTGATGATCATACCATTGGGGAATATTGATTTTGGTTGATGCTTGTTAGTCGAAATTCATAATAATATCTATGGATCATTGTGCTTATTCCTTAGCTTTCAGGAAAAAAAAAATATATTCTATCAAAAATCGACTTAAAAGATGGAAAAAAATATATGTATATTATATATGTTTGTAAAATCTAAAAATAGTGGTACAATTTAAGAGTATTATAAAAAATGAGCGATTGAGTTTACTTTCAAATGTGCGCTATTCTAATTTTTTTTATCGATTATCTATATAATAAATAGACCAATATTACACAATTTATCTAACAAATGGAATCAATGAGTAATTCGATAAATATAAAATTCTAACATAACTTTAAGTAATAAAAATAACAAATAGGTAATTTTGAGGGGGTTTTTTAATAAAAAAATAATGTTCTTATACGTCTTTTTTTTTTTTTCAAAATTACGGTAAAAATTAATTACAAAATACGTTTAATTTAAAGTTTTGCTTTAAAAAATACGATCGGCGACCTTGCACCTCAAATTGTAACTTTTATTTTTATTTTTAGAATGTTAATTTTGGGATTTATTCAGTTGCATTTGCATTTGCTGCTATCTTTTTAAGTTGGTTTCAGTTGCATAAGTTACATACCAAATCAGTTTTAATTCAATATCTAAGCAACCGAAATCAACAAAAATAAATTTGTATTTTTTCATGACATTATGTCAAACAGTAGATATTCACGAAAATAAATAAATTAAATCAACCAATAAAAAATTTCATGATTCATGAATCAACCAAAAAGCAAACAGAGTAGCAGACAATTGCAATTTTAGAAAAAACCAAATCAATTAATTGCAAGTTTTCGTAATGATGAAGGATGATAATGACAGTAAAGAATGATAAATACGCGATGGAGGATAAAGAATGGGAGAAAAAGTAGGAGATCGCGTTGCTGAAAAAAGATGGAGAAAGTGTAATAATGAAAAGAACAAGTAGACACCGTATTTTAAAAAATAAATTAGTAAGATGTATTATTTTCTGTACATTCTCTAATTTTAATTATATTTTATATTTGATATGAGTTTTGAGGATCTCGAGATAGACTTCAAGAAAAAATTTCTAAGATAGTCATTGATTTCTGTTGTTTAATTAAGGATCTAGCTATTCACCTTCATAATTTTAGAACAAAATAAAACCATGGTAAGTAAATAAATGTCAAGATTAAGTTTTTTACATACTTTTTTCAAAATTTCAAGAAAAATATCATGATATTAATCTCAGGATCCTTATTCTTTTTCAATATTATTTAATTGTAAAAATTATTGATAATTATGGATTTGTGGTTCGGTTCGGTGCGTAGCACGAGTAAAACGCTAGTTGTATTATCAAATAAAATTAAATAGGGCATATAAAAATAAAAGGTTGGAATATAAAAAAAAAGTAATAAATGATGCATTATGTTTAATTTCATAAAAATACACATTAATAAATAATTAAAAATTGAATAAAATGAAATTCTAAACATACAAATAAAGTCTCTATAAATTAATACCATTGAGATCAGTAAATTTTATTAATTTATCGAGGTTATTAATAGGTCAAAATTAATATATATACTTTCGTTATTATATTGTGGCCAAAATTCTGTATTTAAAATATTAATTTATCAAAAGCTTATTGATTTATCAAAATATTAATTTCTTTTTCAACAAGTCATTATAGTTACAAATTTGAATATAAGTTTTAAAAAAAATATATAAATTAGAAATGATGAGGAGTAAAACTACCCTAAGGAGAATACCGTTTTCAACAAATAACTATTTAAATTATCGCTATAAAAAGTTTGTAACTACAATGTACTCTCCCAGTTATGCAAGTAATGACAGGAATAAATGGCATAAATGGCACAAATCTGGAAAATGACTCCAAATAGGACTTGGAAACGTTATTAGCTTTTAATTTTTTTCTATGCCGTATTCAACTTTCTTAACACTGGTCTTTGCAAAACGTAACATTATGTTACATTTTGTGACTACCTTTTTTTTTCCAAGCTTCTTATTGTGTAGCGTTTTTGGCGAGAACTAATACTATTAATGTTAAATTTTCAAAATCATTTTAATTAATATTTTTAAATTTAAAGGGTAATCTAATTTAACAAATTTTAATTTCTTAGGGTTCAATAATCCCTTTTTGGGGTTTAAAAATATTAAAAAATTGAATAAAAAATATTGCTACTTTAACAATTATTAATATTTTAGAGTTCATTAATCCCCTTTTGGGTTTTAGAATCATTTAAAAAAATAAATAACACAACGATTTAAGGTAGACCCTAAACCCTAGAGCCTAAACCCTAATTAAAACTAGGGTTTAGGGAGACTCTAAACCCTAAGAACCAAACTCTAATTATTAACAATTTTTAATATTTTAAGGTTCACCAATTCTCAATTCGGGTTTCAAAAATATTAAAATATTTATATATATGAATAAAATATAAACAAAACACCCTTAAAGTAGCATTTTAAAGTGTAAACCGACAACTTAAGAAAAACTGTGTATAAACAAGTGTTTAAAAAAATTTATAAAACTCTAACGCAACATAGTGTTGCGTTTTGTCGTTTAAGAATTAAAAAAATGGGCCAAAACGATGTTGCAATTTGGGCAAAAATTCTAAATACTACCCGATATAGCGTTTAGAGTGCTATTTAGAGCCCCATTTTCATTAAGTGATATTTTGGGCATATCTATCCTAAACAGTGCCTTTGGCCAACACCTAATGACAGCATCCACCTTAGTGTCACATAATAGTTTTCTCCAACATTTTATTTAAAAAATTACCCCACCACATATTTTATTTAAACACAAAGAATTCATAAACCAACTCAAATCTTATATGTTAATGACATACTAATTTTATGTCTTTATTTCAAAAAAAAACTCCTGCATCGAGTACATGATATGGAATTCATCATAAAATTACAATTTCATGATATTTGAAAATAAGTTTTAATACTTAATTCCATATCATTTCGTACCGGTTTGATCATCGAAAAATAAAGATTAGCATGACTTGCATAATCCATCCATGCTAATAACAAGCAGGATAATTTTTAACATGGACAATTAGTAGTAAGGACATTTGGATAACATTCAATCACAGGATCATTCAAATGTTCAATATTTGCAGACACCCAAAAACAAGAAATTACAGGAGAATTAACCAAATTATTTGTTGCATCAAACTGTTAAACTGTGATTAAGACCACCTAAGTATGTCTATAGAAAAATTAGTAGTCAAAACAAATGCTTCCAAACCTACTAAAATGATTTTACATAAATCAAACCCAATTATATGGAACTGCTAAATTATGAAACCGAAACGAGGATTCTGCAGCAGTGTCTCTGTTTAGTCTGACCTCTGATCCTTCAGCCCTGTCGCCAGTGCTGTCATTCGAATCTTCAGTCACCAGTACGGGACCTGTGGTACGTGTTTGATCCCACAAGAAGAGGTGAATGAGTACAGGCACTTTTGCATGGCGATGCAATGAGAATTTCTGGCTAAGAGAAACAGTGTCAAAGCATCTGATTGCACCTGTTGGAGACACTATCCATGGCAGCACTTTTTGATTGTTAACTCTTGAGATTACTAATAGTTTGTTTGCCTCACTTGCTTCTTTGTACATGTTGCTGAGGCCTGACCGTGTGGAAGGTGCATTTTCCGCGCCTTCTGATACTGAGGAAATGTAAATGAATCCCTGTGAATTGACAAACCAGAGAATGAGTGCTAACTTAGAAATGTAATGTTCAGTTGCGCAATTTTAAGTGCTCACGCACGTATGCCTAAAACACTTTAACCTCTTGTTAATTACTGTAGTTGTTACCAAGAAGATCTCGAGTAGACTAACATACTAGGAATGACTTGCTTCCATATCACTTGTAAGTTGCATATGGAGTTTAAATGCAATGATGAATTGTACGATTAATATAAGAGCTTGAAGAATTAGACACTGACCTCTTCTGTGCGACTAATTGCAAAACCAAGTTTTGTATCACTCTCCTCGATTACGATTTCAAATGGTTTTTCTCCTTCGGGAGGAGAATACCATAAACGAACTGCTCGAACAACACCAATGTCCACTCCATGGTAATCCTCAAAGCCATATAAACTTGCGTTAGCAAGATTTGCTAAATCAGAAAGTGAGCCAGCATTCACAGTAGAAGAAGCAGTGTCTCCGGATATCTGTGTCAAAATATATATTAGCTTTATTATTCGTAGTGCAACATTCAAGGCCTAAATACTGAACATCCTCAGTCCTAAATTTAAAAAAATAAAAATAAAAAATAGTCTTAGTGGATTACCTTGGTAAGTAAAGATTCAGTTTGGATGTTCATGAATACGACAGGAACACCTGACGCCTGAGACGCAGAAAGCCATGTGTTTGCTCTAGCGAGAGTGTCCTCCAGATCATTGTAGCGCGAAGGGTTTGCATCTGAAGCTTTCGGAAGAAAAAGCACAGACAGGAAAAAACTTGAATTTGGAACTGAAAGCAGCTCCTGCATTCTCCTCTCCCATGGATAAGTGACATGTCCTTCTTGAAGCGGGGTCATCGCTAATGCATTCACCATCCTAGAGTTTCTTGAAGCTGGATCACCATTTTAAGAAAATCATTCTAGAATTAGTTTAGAAATCCACAAAACTTAATTGCAAAAGGAGAACTAGTGACAAAAACTGTTGAAATATATAATATAAGATCCTGATAAGTACTTTCCCTGAAACCGAGAACTGGTAACTTAACAGAAACATTGTGTACCGAAACAACCCAATTACCACCACAGTTGTATAAGATATTCTTGAAAAAGATGCATGCAGAAGCAGGGTAGCAGTAGAAAAAATAAACATAATAATTCTCAAAGAGTCCATGTATTTTAATAAATCAACATACATTCCATTTTTGAAATCCGGAATCATCACAGAATACAGTAGCAATAGCTAACTAGCTAGTTCCGAAACTCCAACTTAAAAAACCAAATAGACCCCGGACCAGACTTCCTCCCCCAAGTTAACTGATCATATCATAGTGCAGATGCTGACGATACTGAAACAACGAACCAATCAACTAAGAACCAGCAAAAATTACAAACAGTATCACGTTTACGCGGTTCAAAAATTTGACTGCTCTGTTCCACAGCTGCAGATCAAACTTTACAAGTATAAAATGATTGATGTCGTTGATTATATAGACTAGATGAACTATTGGTATTCAAATGTACTTCAAGACTTAGAATTTAGTGAAACACGTTTCCAACTTGCAAGTAATGATGCCATTACAACTACTCATTCCACAAAAAATTGTGAAAACGGAAAGTCCAGTCTGTTGTTGGCTATGGAGGCAGGAAGAAATGACACCCACTAACAAAAAGCTTATCAATTAAATTGTAAGATCAGCCTTCCCAAATAGATTTCATTCACACTATATAAAAAAGCTATTTCATTTTCAACAAATACTAACATTTTTTTATAACAAATAAAGTAAAAACATTATTAAAATTACATTGCGACGAAAAATAAAATTTGATAAAATGATTTTCAATGAATAATTATTGAAGTTATTACAAAAAAAATTATAACAATATCGAGAACGATCATCCTTCAATTAAATTTTGTGTTGTGAGATACTTGCTCTTTATAGATGGTCAAATTTAAGTTTTCTCCAACATTTTATTTGAATAAATTAGCTTAAAAATGTGAAAAGAAAAAACTCGTGAAAGTCAAATTTAAGTTATCTCCATACATAGTTAAAAAGCAAAATAAACCCAACTCCAATCTTTTAGGTTGATAACACAATAATCTTGTGCCTTTGCATGATAAAGTTCCTGCACCAGATACATGACAATATGATAGGACCCCTTACTGTATGCGAGCAAGCCCAAGGCCCTTATACCTAGGCCCCAAAATTTTGAACCTTTTTAAGTAAATATATATAAAATTGCATGATATATGTATGGTAGGGTTCCATAAAACTGATTTCGATTAGGGCCCGTGAATCTCACGACCAGTCTGTATGAATTCGTGTGAAAATCACGATTTCATGTTATTTGAGAACAATTTTTATTACTACTTTTTTTTTTGATAATCCGGTATCCGGACCAGCTTGCGCGCACCTCGACTAATCCGGAGGGCATACTAGCACACACCCCCAAGCATGGTAGCCCACTTAATCCCGGAGCGTTTAGGGAATCGAACCCGTGACCTTAAGGTTACAAGTCTTAAGTGCCACAAGCCGACCATCTGAGACAATCCCGTGAGGTAATTTTTATTACTAATTAATTTCATATTATTTAGTATCTGCACTAAAAAGTTTCATCTTGAATGTGATCTCGTAATAAAAGATCAATATGACTTTCATAATCATGCTAATATGAAGTAATAAACACTCTCGTTACAAAAATCTTTTGACTCTGCCCGCGAAATATGTCAGTAAAATAGTTAAACTATGATAATCAGAAGTCAACGTCATGGGTAAATCATCACTGACGTTGGATAACGTCATTTTGTTTAATTAAGGGTTTGTTCTGTCCATGGCACTGATCACATCTCATAGATTTTTTATATATTGACTGAAAAATTTGAGTCCGGATCCTTGCCCCGTTGTCCTCTCTCGTGTTTTTTTTATTGGTCAGTTATTTAATTTAATTTATATATTTTTTATCAATTATTTGATTGTGTATAATATAAATAACAGACCAATAAAAAAAATAGGACACAAAAGAAGACAGATGATCCGGACTCGAAAAATTTAGCCACGTAGAGGATTTGTTATTATTAGTAAAAGGGAGTCGATCAAATTTTACCACTACCCCTTAATTTATTAATACGTGTTCACCATACTAAAAAAATCATTAATTAAATTATATTATTTAATTTACAATTTTTCTAGGAATACATGATAAGAAATGAGTTGTTAAATTTTAATTAACTCTTATCTATTAATAATAATGAAATCCCTTTATGTACAAAAATTTCACTAATAATAAAAAGTAAACTCATAAAAATATAGCATAAAGTTTAGTGCCTGTTTGGAAAATCTTATTTGTCAGAAATAAGTTACCTATTTCTGAAAAAAATACATACTTTTTTCTGAAATAAGTTACTTATTTCTGACAAGTTTTTGTATATAGGGATACTAAATCTTACTTAAATATTTAATTCTAAAAATCAACATGTAAATATGAATATTTTTTTTGAAATAAGTGATAAGTGATCTGTTTGACAAACAGGCCCTAAACATGCCCTAAATGACCAAGATATACCACTAAACAAACCCTTTAATTTAACACTGTTTCAACATATATATCTCTACGAAATAACTGGGCATCTACGAGGAAACGCCAGAAATGAATTTGTCAAAGTCATCTGCAATTCAATATGATAAATGGTGACGACTATGTTTCTAATACAAGAAATCTTGTAATGATTACAAACATCGTAAAACTAAATTCATAATTCTAAAATTCTGATTTATTGATTAATTTTCGATTAACTTTATAAAATACATGAATGATTCAATTTTCAAAATTCAATTAATCTTTATGAATTCTTGTTATTCAATATATTAAAAATAATTATTAGATTTTAAAAATTATTGAATTAAATTTTAATAATTATAAAATATATAATATGATAAATGTATATTAATTTATAAATAATTAATAAAATAAGGTTAGTAAATTAAATATAATTCAAATATTAAAATACATCTGATATTTTTCTCCTCCTTCAGTAATTAGTTTCAATTACCGACTTTTATCAACATTCGTTAAATCTCGTACTTAATTACAATCGTCAAGATTACTTATTTATCTGTGTTCATTGTATTCACATTTTAATATATTTGTCATGGTTATTACCATGCTTTTTTTTAAAAAACTACTCCCGGACATAGTTCTTAACATTTGAAATGAAGTGTTTGGTACGTATTTTAATGCTCTTATCAAGTATAGTTGCATATATTATTTTAGAAACTTTTTTCTTTTGAATAAAAATTGAATGTCTAAATTTTTATTTAAAAAAGAAAATTTTAAAAATAAATTATAGAACTATCATAAATACGAGTTTTAAAATGCGTGTGCAACCCTCTATTTCAAATGTTAAGAACGAGTAAATATTAAAATGTAATTGTACTATAGATTTACCCTTTTAATTTTTCAAGATTACACTATTGCATTGTTCATAAGAAAGAAGAAAAGTCATACACACTAAAAGAAAGCTTACCTTGCAAAGCTAAGCACTCGGTCTCCGTCCGATCAACAAATCCAACAGCATAATTCGGATCATCAATGGACCTTACTATATACTTCTTCTTTCCACCACCACTCTCTTTAGGCACAATACACGCCTGCAGCTCAGTCAACTCATGCTCTCTGCTACGACGAACACGAACAAGAACGGAAGTATCAGATGATTTATAATAATCTCGCAGGATTTTCTGAACTCCGGAGCTTCCATTCTTGAAAGGAGAATGGTGAGCTATGTTTCCTACTATAAATTCTTCGACTATGTCTCCTGTTTGGAGCATCTGGTCTGTCCATTCTTCGGATTTGGAGCTTCCTTTTAAACATTCGACTGATAAAACGTATTTACTTGAGCGCGTAATAGAGAAAGAACTCGAGAAACTAGAGGAGTTGAAACTTGATCGTCGTGATGAACTACTTGCAATTGAATTAGAACGCTCCATTGTCATTTCAGCACGAATTTTACGTGTATGTAGCTAGAGAACAGATGGTTTGTTTGTTTGCGTGTTGGTCATTGTGACAATGACTAGAGCAATATATGGGGATGGTTGTTTGACAATTTGCATTACAGCAGACTTAATAGTAGTAATACTATTTTTTTTGCAAGTTAATTAACTTTTCATATTTACGACCGGCCTTAAACCTTGAACGTTTTTGGGAACTCTGACATTTTATAGGACTCGAGGCTTAATCATTCATTTAAGACAATAAGTACAACTATGTTTCCAACTTTGATTCCATCAGGAGACGCTTAATTTGAAAAAAGAAGCTTTGCTTGCTGAGAGGCCACAATAACTTCGCGCATCCAAAAGACAATGAGAGTTTTCAATACTGGAGAAAGTAGGATTAAAAATTGTGTTTTTGCTAGGGAATTGTAGATATTCGTAAGCTAGAGCCACAAATAGCATACTGATCATCGATTAAAAATTTCGCACAGCTGGAGCTTTCGTTGCGAAATTTGGATTGAATAGCTATGAAGCTCGAAAAGGGTTGCACTACTAGCTGGTATTCTCCCACAACATAGTTGCTCTGTTCATCTGCCAAGTAAGAAAGACATGATGCCCTTTAACTACAGTAACTGAACCTTAAATTGTATCTGTTACGAAATAGAATCATTAAGGGCTAATTGAAATTTTTGAAAACGGGTTAAATATGAAAGTGGTCACTAAGTGAAATTGATATACCACTTTAGTCACGGTATTATTTGAATCACTAAAATCATAATAAATATTAAATATATACCTCTAAATATATACTTAAGAATAAAAAATTATTTTTATGGAGTTCTATACATTTTTATTGAATGATGCTGCAACCAAATTAAAAAGTTATGAATTCTACTCCCTCTGTCCCACCAGATTCTATACGTTGGGAACCGTGCACTCGACACGCACTTTAACGCTATTAAAAAATATAGTTCCATGATTTATTTTTAAAATTTTCTTTTTCTGAATAAAAGTTAAACTATTATATTTTTATACAGAAAAAAAAAATTCCAAAAAAAATTATAGAATTATACTTTTTATAAGCCTTAAAATGCGTGCCAAGCACTCCCTCCCCCAGCGTATACATCCTGCTGGGACGGAGGGAGTAGTATTTTAAATAATGTATTAAGATTTTTAAAAATTTATTTACTCTTTGTTTTTAAATTTATAGTTATTATATTTGATCTAAATAAAAATAATTAGTATAGACTTTATAAAACGTAGATATATTACCTTAAATTCTATAATTCATAACTTTTCATTTGGTTATAGTAGCATTCAAAAAAAATGTACATAATTTCATAACATTAAATTTTGATTCTCGAGTACATATTTAGACATATATGTTTGATTTTATTATGACTTCAGTTATTCAAATGATAACCCATTGAAATCGGTGACTAAAGTGATATATATTCTTCACTTGAGTGACAAATTTGATATTTAACATTTTCAAAAACTATTGATTAGAGCTTGTTCATTGCTATGTTTTCTCGGTAGAATCCTTAGATATTTAAATGTAATAAGGCAAAGTAACTTGCACTATTGATTAGAGCTTGTTCATTGCTATGTTTTCTCGGTAGAGTCCTTAGATATCTATTCTATATATAATAGGAGAACAAGAGAATTTTTTTAGGGGTATTTTAAGCAAATAAACCCCTTGTGAAATTATTGTTTTGCCCTTATATTTTACAAAATTACATGCCACTGCTCTTTTAACCAATCAATCAATTATGTGCTTGTAACTAGTTAAGCTACTTAATCTCTTGATTTGCAATTAAAATTCCTATTACATAAACCGGGTTTCTCATTCTATCCCATCCTTCTTATTATCTTAGCTTTTAGTAAAAATAATGATAATTTATATATTGTTTCTAAAACTTTGTATTCTTGATTTTAAAGATTGTTTTAGCTTTTGAGTAAAAATAATGATAATTTATATTTTGTTTTATAAAACTTTATTATTGACCAAAATATTGTGCATAAATATAATACATCTGACGTTATAAATTTT